>JBANCZ010001981.1:0-17263 GCA_037040025.1 Sphaerogastrella javana | reverse complement strand
CCACTGAAAAAAAAGGCAACGTAAGGTCAAAAATGCGAAAGGTACTTAGGGAATGAACAAAGCATGAAGAAAAACAAAAAAAAAAAAAAAAAAAAAAACAAAAATTTGTAAAAAATCCTTAAATTTTGGAGAAAACTTTTACATTTATTTTTATGAAATTTACAAATTTCACAAACATGAAAATTTAATAGAAAGGTATCTATGTATCTGTGATGGATATGTATAAATATATATGTAATAGTAATAATTATCAACAAATCAGCTGCGGATGCTTGTGCGAACTATTTGGACTGGCATGTGGCAAGTGGCAAGTGGCAAGTGGCAAGTTGCAAATTGCAAGTTTCGAACGGGATGATGTTGCAGAAAAGCTTAAAGGCTGTACAATTCGTAAAGTGGCGCTTAGTAGGGTTGGTCCTGCGTTTGCGTCACTCGTTGGCTGCCACTCGTTGTTTGGCACTCGTTGCATGGCACTCGTCAGTGTTGCAAAGCGGCGCTTGCCCCGATGCCACAAGCCACTTAACCCTTTGATGGACAGAGTCTACACAGTGGCCACAAATGAGGCTGCAATGGGCATGGGAACTGGAAAGAGGCAAAAGAGAGTTAAATTCTATTTGTTATTTTTGTTGTTAAAGCTTTTGTTGCTGTTCTTATTGTTGTTGCTGTCGTTGTTGTTGTCGATGTTGTTGTTGTTGTTGTTGCAATGTTTACACAACTTTTTGCAGCAACCGCAAAATCTGTTATTAGTGTCAAGTGGACTTGTGAGAGACTTTTGTGACCTGACCATCAGCACCCACCACACTGTAGTACCCGCTGTGCGCAAAACTTTTTAGAGATGTTGCAAAAATATTAAATTTGCGGTCTACGAACCAACAACAACAACAACAACAGCAACAACAAAATAAAATCCAAAAATACAAAAACGAAAGCTAGGAAAATAAAAAATAAAGTAAAACTGAAAGCAGCAGCATCAGGGCATCAGAGTTGATATCAAATTGTAGCCTTCTACAACTATCTCTCCAAGTTCAATTTAATGTTAGCTCCTCAACAACTCTAGCACTTTTATGGTAGTTGTCCAGCTGTGTTTGTCCAACCGTCGAAACTTGGCAGTTCACAGTTGGCAGTTCGCAGTTGGCAGTTGACAGTTGATGCCACTTTTGGCCATGTGCAAAATGGGTTGTTGCTGTTGGTACTACTACTACTACTACTACTACTACTTCTACATCTACTGCCATGGCATTTTGAATGGCATGAAAAACTTTTATCAATTGCAATAGAAATCAATTTAGTGCCACAAACAAATAATGCAATAACAAATGACTTGCATGAAGGAGCACCAAGTGACATGCCATTTGATCGTCAATTATTTTCCACAAATATTTTTTGGCAAACGACTTGGTTTTTAAAATTTGTACTTTAAATTTCCTTCCATACTAGAAATATAAATGCAATAATGTCTTTATATTATACTATCCCAATAATATAAGTACTTTCTGTTTGAATTTTATCGTTTTTCTATTTCTAAGGCACTTACTTCGAATCAAAATTAAGAATAACCAAATGAATATTCTCATTTAAATATATATTTATTTATTTATTTTATTTATTTATTTTTTTTTTTTTGAGGTCCTGGTTAAGGATTAATATATATTTAGTTTTAAATCAAGTTTACCAACATGTTTTATGTCGGTGGTATTTACCATGTTTCAAAAAACTAAAATAGTAATTGCAATAATCTATTTTCTCAGATTATGTATATACTATATACAAATCATTTGAATAATTTCCGATTTAAGTAAAAATTTGTTACTTTTTTCTCAATTTTCAAGGCACTTTAGAGGATTTATTGTAATGAATTACATTACACTTTAAATATATTGCAATTTAGGCATTAAATATTCTTATCTAAATATATTGTATATAGATTATATTTTGGGAATTAATATGAATAGTTTTTACCATTTTTATATAGTTTACAATTTTGTCTTCCCTCATAAAGTCATTCCTTTTTGCATACAATTTCAATAAAGAAGGACCCTGTTCATCAAGCGAACAACGCGACCTAGCTTTGTACTTGAAAGGTATTATTGAACTCGAGCAAAAGCTGTTTGGCTGTAGCAGCTAGATCAAATAGTAAATATGTATAGAATAGTGGAATAAACAGAAGAGTTGCAAAATACAATTCAATGGTGAATACAAAGCGCATTGTGGTGACAACAAAACACTTTGCATTAAGAAGCCTTTTTGCCTTTATGCCTTTATGCCTATTTGCCAACATTCCGTACACCGCCCCATTCTCATTTCATAATTTCAACTGCAATAACCCTAGTAATATTACTTGCTTCGGGCTCTGAGTACTCTGAGCTGCTTGAGTCAAACGTTCAAAATGCGAAACTGTTGTATGGCTTGGTCTATAACACTCGAGTGACAAAAGCATGAAGAGCCCAGTAGGACTTTTGTGTCATTTATACATTGATATTGTGTAGTGTTTACAGTAGCGCTAAACTCAATTACTATCCACACAGAAATATCAAGAGTTTATTAAATTCAGCATTTGAAATGTATTCTTTTGCTGTTATTCCCTGACACGACAATTTGAATATTATGACTACAGTTTGGGTGTATTTTCCAATGCTAATGATCAACGTTTGGGCGATTGGGATAGGGACAAAGTATGTGGGAGGCTACGGCTTTTGAATTTATGAGCGTATTTAATTAGCCAAACAACGTTTCTAGACAGCTTCAATACCAAAAAACGAAAGAAAAAAATGGAAAAATGAAGAAGAAAAATAAGTAGAAGAGATGAAAACACGCTGGACCCACAACACTTGCTGCCGCAATTTGCTGTAAAGGACGACTGACGGCAGCTGTTGGCTTTGATTGATTGATTGAGGCATTGCTTGAGTGGCAGTTGAAGTCTGGCATATTTGATTTGGCCCTCCATTTGGGCTCAAAGCACCAAAAACAAAAGCAGCAGTAACAGTAGCAGGTCAGAACCAAAGCCAGAAGCAGAACCAGAAGCAGAAGTAGAACCTAAGCACAATAGTCTGAGAGTCTAAGCTCATGAATCTGAATATAGCAACTGCTCAATGGTTTAAGCCATAGTCAAAAGCATCGGCATCAATTTGGTGGACACACCATTGAAATTGTGGCTGATTTATTATGCGTTAAGACAACAGATTTCTCTGGAAAGCTGGCTTCTTCCCCTTGAGTGTGTAAATTTAGAAGGACGCTACATAAATACATATAGATCGATTTATCTATATAAGGATATATATTCATACTATATATAAATAAATATAGATACTATACTACATATATATGGATACTTATATATATATATAAGTATATATATATATATATATATATATATTGAGATCCGTTCAAGTGTCGAGGAAATGCCTGTACTCATTTAACAGACGCCCAAAGCCTGAAGCCTAGTAAATGACTTACGGAAGTCACTGTAAGCTGCGGGGGGGCTATTGCACAGGGAAGTCGGAAGGTTGGGGAGCGCAGAGACATGGGCTTATAGATATTAAAGGCCATGTTTAAGAACCAGAGTTTCGATTCGTTAGCTACTCATAAATATTCTATAACAGTAGATATAATTTATTTCGAAATCCTTTTGATATGTTTAAATCAAATGATTCACTTTATAGAGCATCTGTGCGGCTATAAAAAACAATTCAGCTTGTTTGTCCTTTTTTTTTATAGATTTTTAATTTTGCTTATTTTCTGTTGGATAAATGTAAAGTGACAGGTGAACAGCTGAAGATTGTTAAATGAGAAACTGAAGAAGAATCGTCAGTTTAATTTGGACTCTGTCTACATGCGTTTCATACTTTTCGAAAATTGTTGACACAAAAAATTTCATAATAAATTTCGTGTACATGACGTGCATCAGCTAAATGTATGTGGGGAAATTGTGGGAAAATTGTTGAGCCACAAAGCAACAGGAAAAGTCGTGTACCTTTTGTTAGGATTTTACGAATTTATCAGATTTTAGACGCAAGCCAAACGAAAAGTTTTACACAAGACAACAAAAAGAAAAATGAAAAAATATATAAAGAAATCCATAACATTTAAGTAAAGTGATATGTTGAACATTAATTGTGGCCTGTTAAAGCTATAAAGGTCTATATAAGAAATTAACAGATATTGGTTGAAAGGAAAATTATATAATTCATTTAAATTTCATGTTGTTCGAAATGAAACAAAGGAAAAATTATATATTTAAGATAATGTGTTGGTGTTGGTGTTGGTGTTGCACAAGAACCATAATTACCGACTGGTGCTGCCAACCTATTTAAATACATAACACATTATGGACATAAATTGATTAAAAATACTTTTAATAATAATGACAATAATACATTTTTCACGCATGCCATCGGAAAATCTCTCAACTATAAACAGTCCATCGAGAAAAGGCTACTAAATGCATTTAACGGTCGCTATCTGCTTAACGCAAGTGTTGACTATAGATGCGAGAGCCCTGTCAACTTGCTAGCAAGTGTTGACAGTGGCCATAGTCACTCATTCACTGATTGCACCATACTCTGGCCACATAATAATACCGTTATCCTATAGTTCATTGCTGTTGTTATTTTTGTTTTTTTTTTCTTTGTTTTTATTATCGAATAAATGGCAGTGGAGCTGCCCACTTGCTGTGTGGGTTTCCTGTAGCCATAATTTTATATTATTTATGTAATATACGTGTTTTATTTATGGTCAATTCCCAATACGCCCCACAATATCAACTCGAACTCCAACGCCAACTCAAACTCCAACTCCAACTCCAACTCCCAGCACCAGCTTCAGCTTGAAGCCAAAATCTGGCGAAACTTTTCGTTGATGTTGTGCAGCCGTCCTCTTTGGAGAAACAACGTTAAAGGGCATTTGTGGTTTCTACCTTATCTATGAGGTGGGTGTTACTGCCAGCAACGCCTTGTGTCTTTTCGGAACACTGTAACTGAGTGTGTGTGTGTGTGTGTGTGTGTGTGTGTGAGTGTACTTGTTGGTGTTGCCAGGGACCCGTTTTTCACATTTTTGTCAAGAGCAACTGCAACAAGAAGAAGAACAACAACAACAACAACAATAAGAATAATGAGAAACGTTCGAAGAGGTTATTTAAATTAATTTCTGCGGTTGCAATAAATTTTATTTTTGTCTCTTTGTTGTGCGGCTTATTTTATGTATACCCTCTATGAATAACTAAAGAGGCATTGCACATACGTCATCTATAACGATATGAAATATAGTATAATAAGGCATAATTTATGCTGAAGTGCTTTGACTATTGTAAAAAAAAATATATTTTTCACTTTCTATACATTAATTATTTTTTTTAAATTCTATAACAAAATATATTTGAATATATTTAAAATTTAATTTAAATATCTTTTATTTGAACTTATTGCGCGCACACTCGACTAACACTTCCTCATTTAGTTATTGTATTCCTTTATTTGGCAGGCAGCTGCATAAACCGTTATTTACAGCCTTTCTTTTTCTTTTTCACTTGTTATTTTTATTTTTATTTTTTTCTCGGTATTATTATTTTTTTTTTTTTTGTGGCCTCGCTTTTCGCGAAAATTCATGCGGCGCCAATGCCGGTTGTGCGGGTTTTCGGGTCTGTCTTGGCATTGGGTTTCGCACGGTGCCGTGAAAATCGTCGAGTGTGATGTTGATGCTTGGGTAGTTATAGGTTATTACATTATTTATTGACTATCAATATTTAAAGGTTTTATATTTAGCCGCTAAAGCGCTATTTTCCGGCGCATTTTCCCTTTGTTTGGCTTGATAATGACATATAGTAGATATTTTCAATAAAATTAAATGAATTTCATAATTAATTTTTGTATTTTTGTATTTTGTATATTTGTGGTTCGAGTGGTGAGTTTAGGCTATTTAACTGTGTTTGCATGGGTCTGTGGGTTTGGTCAACTCAAGTGCCCCACCCTCAGCAATGGAAAATTGAATATATTTTTCACCCCGTTATGCCGCAACACTTTTAATGCCAGTCCAAAATAAAATAAAATATAAAACACTCGAAATGCGAGCGAAAAGTTTAATTAAATGCTAATTAAATAGAATTCGAGCCAAACCTTCCCCAAAAATGAAAGAACCGCAAATTAATTGTGGTTAGCACTCGTGAACTTTGATATATGTCTGTGCAAGAAATTATAATTGTTTTATAGCAAATAAATGTCAGAAAATTCTAAACTCAAAAATATGGTATGAGTTTCATTTCAATATTTACTTTTGCTCTGTATTTGTTATGTTATAAATTGAAACTAATTTTATTTTTGTTGGTGTTTGTTGTATTATTAATTCAAATATTCAATTTGTATATTTCCAGGTATGTTCCATATTCATAGAAGTAGTCAGGTAAGCTCAGTATTAATAGTATTGATTTTATTCGATTTGTTTAGAAATCGATGAAAATGAATAAATCAGTTGAATTGCTGTTAAGTGCATTGGCCAAAATGCAATTCATTTTCAAATTTGCTTAAATGTAATTTACGTGCATGTTTCAGTTGGTCAAATCAATTGACCAATTTTGCCGCGAATCAAATTCGCAAAAAAAAAATAATTGAAACACACATTCAAATGCTATAAAAGCAAACGCTCACAATGAAATAAATAAATTCTGAATAACTATTAAATGGAACGAAATCGAATCGAATGCAAATTGGTAATCAAATTGACGCTAAAAGGCAATGACCGCGATATAAAATGAACAAATAATCGATGACAAAACAAATTTGAATTGATGCATTTCAAAATGCACTCGATAGTAGATTCTGTTCTCAGTTACATATATCTTATGTCAATAAAGTGGCAGGACTAGTTTTATAAAACACACATTTTCTATTTAATCATCCAAATTTACTTTCTTGCCTTCAAAGAAGTCTCCATTAGAGGCAATACACATATGTCAGCGATTTTGCAAGTCTTCGAAACATTTTGTATAGGTGCGTTCTGGAATAGCCTTCAAATCCCGTGCCGAATTTAGTTTGTTTGTTTGATGTCTTCAATAGTGCTTAAACGGGTTAGACGGAGCGGCAACTTAAGTAGAGGAAACAAGAAGATGTCGCCAAATCTGGGTCTAAATCTGGCGAATACGGAGCTTGTTTAATGGTATTGAAATGAAATTTTTAACCATGTATTCGTTCGCAATGGTAGCTCGATCCGACGGCGCATTGTCGTCATGAAAAATCCACGACTCCAGTCATTTTTTTCCGAATTCTTTCCTGCTAACTCCGAAGTACCGTCAAGTAAAACTTTTTATTGACTGTCTCTTCCTATGGTACAAACTTATGATCCGCTAGATCGTATAGATCTAAGAATAAGCCAGTCCCTATAATTTTTTGACAAAAGGTACACTCTGCCTTACCTTTTAAATATGTTTTTTTATTTAAAACTTATTTTTAATATTAATAGTATTTGCCTCGATTGCATTTGACATTGTTTACAAATTAAGTTAACAGCGTTTCATTAATTTGATTTATAGCTTGCATAGTTGAAAACTTAAAAAAAAAACCAGTAACATGAATGAAAGTACGTCAATAAAAAAATTCTATCATTTAAATGTATAAATATTGTGTGGAACATATCATTGCAGTACACCGAACAGCAATACAAACTTAAAATGAAAACGAAAATAAAAACATGAACAAAAATATAAAAAAATCAATTGAATAAGTGTGTATAGAAATACTAGTCGAGTGCGCTCAACGCGTACGACCACTTCAATTTGCTTTTATTATAAAATATTATACATTGAGAGCAGAAAGTATTTGGATGCAGTTTTATTAGAAAATGAGAGTATAAAAATTACACTACTTGAGATAATGAGAAAAATTAAAATAAATAGAAATATTACATTTTCTAAAATTAATTATATACTTATAAAGAATCAATATAAATTTAATTAATTGTGATTCAATCTCATTCAAATGTTTCATATTTCGTAAAAATTTTAACAACTCTTTGGAAATATGTGTAATATTTATATATATATATATATTAATATATGTGTAATATTTATATATATATATGTTTTTTTTTTAAGTTTTCACCATGTTAATTTGTAATCAAATTTTTTTTGTGCCTCCCTGTATTATATTCCTTTATTTTCGGACTGTTTTTAAGTGCATGTGTTCTGTGAGGCTGAAACGAGCATAAACAAAAGTATGTCCACATTTACATTGACGGGTATTTATGTATGTATATATATGTATACAAATATGTATAAATATATATAGATATAGTACACATTTATTTATATATTATATGTGTTTGTAGTGTACATACACTTGTATAGAACTGTGGTAAAAAATAATTAAGAACATGCATTAAATGTAAAACGATTCTTTTTCTGTGATCGAAACAAAAACAGCTTTAAAAAAAAATAACAAAAAGAAATTTACAATCATAATAATTTTCTTTTATTATTATTTTATTTAATACGATTTTATGCTAAAAAAAAATTCCATACACAGGCAAACAGACAGAAAATACTGCATACAGTATGGATTAAGATGCAAAACAATGTGATAATTCCAATGAAGTTCGTAGAATTCGTTGATGCCATGAAAGTAATACAAATTGTTGAATATTTATATAAATTTTATATAGATTTATGCCCATTGGCATGTCACATCGAATTATTGAAGTGTGATTGTAATTCTACTAATGATAATATCCTATGCATCAATAAATTTCATTGTCCTTTATTTTTTTTCATTTTGATACTCATTGAAATTGTGTAAACGATTAAATGAAATTTGGTAGTTTCGGAGCAAAAACGAATTCAAAGAAAGTTAGTCAGATGAAGAAAGAGAAAGAAAAGTAGATAGAGATACAGATAGATTGGTAGAGAGAGAGATACATACTATGGAACGCACATAGGAGAAATTTTTGTGCGCAAAGCCAAACGCATTCCCTGTCTCTATGTGGGGCTCTTTACCACCGATGCCACCGGTTGTTTTTCCCCCCTCTCTCTCTCTCTCTCTTCCTCGCTCTTGCTCATTTTAGTCCCTGTACTAAACGCAGCTCCATTAAAATGACATAAATCGACAGCAGCCACGTGAGCAGCGCACATTTTTGGCATTCCATTGAGTTGCAGACACACACACACACACACACAGAAATACACATAGATACACACACACACACACACAGAAGGATAGATACACCTGCACACTCCAAGATAAAAGAGACAAAAACACGTACAGTGTGACACAAAGAGAAATGCACCTAGAGAAACAGATTGTTAAGAGGGAATAGAGAGGCAGAGGCACAGGCAGAGAGTGGGAGTGAGGGAATAGGAGTGAAAGATAGAGATAGAGAAAGAGAGAGAAAGAAAGACAGAGAGAGAGAGAGGGAGCAAGTGTAAGTGTTGTATTAAGAGTGATAGAATAAAACAATGAGAGGGAGTTTGTGTATGGGAGACGGAGAGAGACGATGATATTTGCTAAACTTGCGTCTCCTTACACTCTATATAAGTATAGTCAACACTTATGAAAAGGCACAACCTGCAGCTACCCTGTAAATTCAAATAGAATTATGCATACTGTGAGCTATTTATTTTTTTATTTCTCTTTTTTTTTTTGTTTTTCTTATAAACAATCAAATTAAACGCTTTTAAAATTTAAATACTGACTATATAAATGCATAGATCTATAGCTAATATAATTTTTTTTGGAATTGAGACTCTATAGAACAAACATTTAACATTAAACAGTATGATATTATGGCAACTTGTTGGAAGTACTATATAGGGATGATAGCAAATATCTATGAATCGATTATTTTATCATATGATTAATTTAAACCTTGCGATTACTTACATTACGCATTACATAACACTTTTTTCGATTCGATTAAATCGAAATTTTTAGGAAAATAATCGATTATTGTGCATCATATGATTAATCGCCCGTTCCCTAGTACTACATAAGATTGACACTTAGCTTCTAAGCTTTTCAACTAAATGTAAATCACATATCTTTAAATATAGCTATGACATTTAAAAAAGCTAACTATATATAAATATATATATGCATGTTTATATGTGGAATCCAGGGTTGAGGGCAATTCCTTAACTTTCTTCCAGACTTTTTGCAATTCGCCCTTCTTTCTTTTTTTGTATGCATATTTTATCTAATTTTTAACGCTCTCATCAAATTCCCAGAGCAACTGTTTTTGTCTTTGTGTATGTGTGTGTGGGTGTGAGTGTGAGTATGAGTGTGTTTGTGTGTGTGTCTCTCTCTGTCTCTCTCTCTCTGTGTGTGTGTGTTTGGTTTCTTCTAGCTGCTTCTTGCCGGATTTTTAATTAAATACAGCTAACAATGTACATTCATTCATTGAAGCAGTTTTTGCTGCTAGTTGGTTACTTAGCGTTGAGCAACTTTTTCCCACCTTTTACTTTATTTGCACACTCATACACACCCACACACACACACCCATCTCTCTCTATGTCTATCTCTCTCTACCCCTTTCATAAGGTGCCTGTCCTCTTCCATTACTTGGCATTACACACACACAAAAACCACTCACAATTCGCATTGCTTCACACATAGATACACTCACACACACACACACATACACACACATACACACACATCACATACTCACATCACACACATACATCACACATACGCATCACACACACACACATCAACTGCTGCTCGTTTCATTAGTCCTTGTTTTGGTAACATGCGTTGTGTTTTTAATTAATATTTTCTACGCTGTTGCTGCTGCTGTTGCTGCTGCTGCTGCTACTACTGTTGCTGCTGCTGTTGCATACTTCCTGGCGCCACAAAGCATATGCATGCGTTAAGCAACAGTGGCGCCACAAAACATCTAACAAACAAACTGCAATGGCAATTTCATAGAGTTGCCTCGTTACCTGAGGCAGCCCGACTCTCGTTGCAACCGTCTGCGGCTGCGGATGCGGCTGCAGGACAGGTCCAGTGCTCCATAATACTCTTTTTACTCACAAATTGTAATTTAAGTGGCACCCTTTTTATGTGATGTGATGTACACATATATATAAACATACATACATACATTCATACATACGTATGTACATATGTGCACCTTTAAATGTATTTACACCTTTTTACAATGAGTAATAAAAACATGAAAAAAGAATATGATGCAGGTCAGCACTTTCTACTATATATCCTCACAAATATATTTCGAACTGTGTTGGACTGACCTTTATGGTTTTATGTTTGAGAAATCGGAATAATGGTCTCTATCTAGCTAATCACTGTTTGCTACTCGCTAATCGTTATCTCCCTATTTCGTTACTGACTATTCGCTCCTTATTCAGTACTCATTTTTCGCTGCCCATTATTCGCTATCTAGTCATTCGCAATTTGCTACCCTCTACTCGCTGTTTTCTCCTCGCTACTCATTATTCCGTACTCGGTACTCACTATTCGTCACTTGCTCTTTCGCTTCTATTTGCTACTATTCGCTGCTTCTTAGCGGTACTTATTTTTCGCTGCTCGTTGTTTGCTACACACTATTCGCTATTTCGCTACTTACAATTTTCTACTCGTTACTCATTATTCGGTACTCGGTACTTACTACTCGCTACTTGCTATCTCGCTTCTTTCTATTCGCCACTCACTATTCGCTGCTCATTAGTAGCTACTCGTTGAAGGATATATCGGAGTAGCTAAGATCGTTCTGCAACAGCACCCTTATTCAGTCTGTAACAGAGTAAGTCTCATTAATTGTTAATATATATGCGGATTACTTACAAATTTGTTCTCAATGAACTCTTTATTTATTTTTCAGCAACTCCTACGCTAACTCTTATTATAAATATTTACTTATATTTTATTTATATGATGTAGCATTGCCACCAAAGTTCACTCGCTATTAACGTAAATTTTAAATTCGTTACAAACAAAGCGAGTTTCCTAAAATGTAACTATTGAGCCAAATTCTCTCGCTCTAGCACATACAGTTTGCTTACATGTATACATACCTACATATAAACACATGTATTTATATATATATTTTTCTTTCTCTGCCTCAGAGTGTTGCTCGCTGGCACATTTTCTATGTCTCCCTTTCTCTATCTCTCTCGTTCTTTCTCGTTACTTTGTCTTTATTGTAACTACTATGTGCCTTTTGTTAGCCACATATCGCATCGTTATGCTAAATTGCTAAAGCAACCACAGACAGTGCAGCGCTGCAATTGAAATGCCAAATAGATGTGCACTGAGATTATAGACCCCACAACCAACCTATACACCCAAACCCCACCCCAAGCACCCGGTACATGGCCCTGTTGGCTGCTGTGGCTGGGCGAGCTGATGCAGCACTTCTGCTCGATGCTCGTTGCTCGGTGCTCGTTGCTCGTCGCTCGTTGCTCGTTGCTTGTCTCTCGTCTCTCGGTGTTCGTCGTTTGCTCCTCTCTCATGTCTAATCTCTCGTCTCTCGTCGCTTGTCTCTCGTCGCTCGTAGCTCGTCGTTTTTGCTCGTCTCCTTTCTGCCGTCTCTCGTCGCTCGTTGCTCGTTGCACTGTGGTAGCTTCGAGTAGCATCGAGAGAACTTCTTATGCCTGGTTAGCATTTGTAAAGGGAGCGTGAAATATGAAATGCTTAATGGCCAGGCAGTGCCTGGCAGGCAGGTGGGTGGGTGATTCACTCTCTAACTGTAACTGTCACTATGAATGTGACTATAACTGTTACTTAAACTGTGACTCCGACTGTGACTGTGACTCCGTCTGTGACTGCGACTGTGACTGTGACTGTGACTGTGACTGTGTGGTCTGTGCGGCAGCGATTGTCACGTTTGCAACAAATGGCGCATGGCACGCAAAGTGCAAATGTAATTCGTGTATTTTACTTAATTTCATGTTACGTGCACAATCGTCCAAATCGTTGGCAATCGAATGACCCACCCTGCCCACCACTCAACTCTTTCCATCCACACACACCCGCACACCAACACACACATACCTTGGTGTAACACATTTGCTAGTACTTGCTACTACTGCCATGCATATTATGCATATATACTCGTACATATACTCATCCACATTTCCCTGTACTTTCTCTTTCTCTAAGTGTGTGTGTGTGTGTGTGTGTGTGTGTGCAGCAGCTGCAATTCACCTTACCTGGCTTTACCTGGCCTCAGTGAATACCCCTTACTCTTTCGCACAGTTGCTGCATTTTCACTGCACCCACGCATTTATTAGCATTTTTATGTGGTAATTTTTTTTTCTGTTGGCCTGAGTTTTTCATTAAGTTTCATTTTTTTTTTTTTTTTAAGTTTATTTTTCTTAGAGAAAACTTGGCCAAACTTTTACAATTTCACTAAGTCCATTTTTATTGACAGAGAACTTATGCCCAAGGTGGTATGCATGTTGACCTTCTTGGCTAATAGAAAATTGCAAAAGATTTGCCCAAAATTTTTGTGCAATTTTCATCTGAATGTGTAAACGTAATTAAGGAATTTGTTGACGCTGCGATTTAATGCAAATGGCTGCCAGACATGCAGCATTAATCTGTTATCGATATCGATATCGATATCAACATATATAATATATAAAAGAGGTAGATACCAATCATTTCATAAAAATGATTACAAATAAATAAATAAATAATAAATATATCATCCAATATGTTTCAAAAATGGCATTTATCTTTGAATATCAAAATAGTAAATCTTTTTAGAAATCCAAATATATATATACAATAATAATATAGTACATATCTATACCAACAAAAGCAAATCTATTATATATTTACACCTACTTTGTATATATAATGTTGGTATTTATTTATTATTAAAGTATTTTTTGTATAATATAATTATATAAATATAATGTTGCACTTAATTTATAATATTAGAAGTAATGTAGATCAATGTATCAATGACTCACGACTGTAGTACTCTAAGCAGTGAGTACTCATACTCGAATACTCAAATACTCATTATTTCTTGAATTTCAACTATAGGTATTATAGTATATATTGCCGATTTGGCTAATTTAGCTTAGATGTATGAACAATTTTTTTTAAAAAACGAGAACGAATCACATATATTGTATGAATCAAACTTGTCACTCAAGTGACTCATTTAATATTCATACGGAATTAGTGCTACATATGCAACTTGTTCCACAGTGTGTGCAATTTCAATATTGCGAATGAAGCACTTGCTAAAGTGTAAGCCCCCAATGTCAACGATCACTCTAGAAATGACTTGTCGAGAATATAAAAAACAAAAAACGATACCAATAAAAAATAAAAATAGAAAGAAAGAAAATTCGAATATAAATGTATACAAATTGGAATGAATTTTGCGCTCATTTTCGAATTTCATTTGAATTTCTAGTTTATTTGTGATTGTTGATTTATAGCTGATTCTCTTTCTCTCTGTCTCTATTGTTTTTCCCTTTATATATATATGTATATATATATATTATGTATTTCTTAATTTCTGTTTTTTGGTAAAATTTTTTAAATATAAATTTAATTAAATTTATTATAAACAAATATGCCCTTGAAATGAACATTTGATAGAGGGTATAGGCATAATGTTGACATCAATTCTGTGGTCATTTAATGAAAATTAAGTCATTAGTCGCAGAGATAAAGACAGAGAGAGAGAGAATGGGAGATAAAAAGAGATAAAGAGAGAAAGCTAATGAGAGCGAGAGGAAGGGAAATATGTGACAGTGGGTGGCAAAGAAATAAATACAAATGCCCTATCGAGATGAAAGAGAGAAAAAGAGAGAGAGTGGAAGAGTGAGAGTGAGTGGGAGAGAGAGAGAGAGAGTGAGTGAGAAAGACAGAGAGGGGGAGATAGAAAGAGAGGAGAGTCAGAGTCGGAGTCCGATGACATGCTGTCAAAGTGACAATCCACACATATGCAACACACATAAAACAAGAACACTCATACAAAAACACATAAACATAGAGAGAGAAAGAGAGAGATATATACTAACTAAAAGATAGAGAGAGATAGCAATATAAAAAACAGTAACAAAAACTATCAAGAGCCAAAGTAGACAAATTGATTTTCACGCACTTTTTGCCATTGGCCTTTGCCAGTTGTTCAATTTGTTATTGCTTTTTGTTTGTATTTGTGTATGGTTTTTTGTTGTTTTTTTTTTGCTTTTGCCATTTGTTGTAACTGTTGTTGTTTTAATGTCACATCAATTTGTAATGTCAGCCGTCTTTAACCGCAACAAAAAGAACAACAACAACAACATCATGTTGACCATTGGCCAAAATTCATCCACAAAATGAACAAACAGAGACAGCTGCAAATTTTTGCGGCTTATCTGAACAATAATGGGGATCCCCAATGGCCCAAAAATGCCACTCTCCACTCTCCAGTCTCCACTCTCCCACTGGACACCACTAAACACACCACAATAGTATATATACCACACAAGTATCGCTTGGTCATAGTCCGGCAAATTGTTTGTCTAGGTATTCTGATGTGATTATCACAAATCTGCAGCAATTGAAACAAATTCGAGGCCCACTAATGGGCAATTGCTCTGAAGAGCGAAAACAACAACAACATCAAGTCAATTTGAACTTATTTCAATCCATTTCATGAATTTTGTTTAGCTACATTTTCGACAATTGTCCAAATTCAATTTAATAGAGCAGCTACACATTATAAGTATATTATTTCGTTATTCTATAATAATATTCAAAAAATGTTTAAGTTTATTGAATTTTTCTTTTTTATTTTAAGATATTTTGAAACAAAATTAATTTATATTAAATTTCATTGGATATATTTAAAATAGTTTATTATTATTATAATAATTATATCTGTTAATTATATCTATTAATTATTTATATCTCTAATATTATTATTCATTTTGATAGGATCCATATTGTAGAATCTCTTTTGGCACAATATTTGAGCAGATTGGGTTTAGGTGTCTTATAGATAGAGGCTTACGTTCATTAAACTAGGGTTAGAGATACCTTTTAGAGCTTATTTCGTATCTGTGTAATTTCAATTTCTACTCTCTTATTCTCTCTCCATTGTTTTCTTGGCTTTATCCCTTCATTTCTGTGTTCTTCCCAACGAATGTTATAGTCGTTCTCCACCTCTCTTCGAGTGTCTAATACTCTCTCTCTCTCTCTCTCGCTATCCCTCACTCTTACTTTCACTCTCTCTCTCTCTCTCTCTCTTTCTCTCTCGCTCTCTCTCTCTCTCTCTCTCCCTCTCACCTAATATCTCTCTGTCTATGTTCCTTCAGCATCATTAGTCTAAGTTCCATTTAGTTAAAGAGACGTCTGTCTGTGTCCTACTGTCTTAATTTCTCTCTCTCTCTCTCTCTCTCCACTTTTCTCTCTTTCTCTCTCTCTCCCTCTCTCTCTCTGTCTCTTCTATCTTTCTCTTTGACATCTGCCCTCTGTGTGTGTGTGTGTGTCCTTATTAAGCAATGCCAAGTGACAAACGGTAAATGTGGAATTTAGCTTTTAACCCAACTCCCACAATTTGCTAAATAGAAGGCATTGGGCTGAAAGGAGAAGGGAGAAGGGAGAAGGGAGAAGGGTTTTAGCCATGTGGCATATAATGCAACATTCCTTAGAATTTGTTGTTGTTGTTGTTGTTGTTGCTGTTGCTGCTGTTGCTTTAATTGTTTTTTAAACACATTTTAAGCGTTTTTTGAAAACGTTTGTCGGCAATAAAGAAAACGTCAAGCATCAGCAAACAAACATACAGAATGAGAAAGGGATATAGAGAGTGAGAGGGAGAGAGAGGGAGAGAGAGAGAGAGAGAAAGAGAGAGAGAGAGAGAGAGAGAGAGAGAGGGAGAGAATGAGAAAAAGAGAGAGACAAAGATAGTGCTTAGACATGAAGAGCTTGTGCGGCAAGTCTTTAGTTGCTGCCTTGAAAATGTTGCATGCAACAAAATGAGCGCTCAAGTGTCATAAACATACACTACTTTAAATATATATATAAATATGTGTGTGTGTGTGTGTGTGTGTGTATGTGTGTGTGTGCTAGGGAGATTTACCTTGAAGTGAGCAGCATTTTAACACTTTTACTTTTACTTTCCACTTGCAGCAACAGCAGCAACATTCATTTAATGTCCCCTCAGCAACATCAGCAACAGCAACAGCAACAGCAGTTCAGCCTAATTGTCGTCTATCTCAAGCCGACAGCGGCAGCAGCAGCAGCAGCAGCTTTGTCCCTTTGGTGCCCCTTGTCACAACCCCCCCCCTCCCATCCACCATGCCTTAGCCCTCCAC
>JBANCZ010001980.1:0-18043 GCA_037040025.1 Sphaerogastrella javana | reverse complement strand
CACACAAATCACTACCTGCTTAGGGTAAATACGAGTTATACGTCGAATAAATCGTTTAAATGATTCCAAGTGCCACGAGAACTCGAGAACCGTACGCAATCGATGAATACAGCAGACTGACAAGAGCGTTGGCTATGCAGAGCCAAAGCCACAGAGCCAGAGCCAGAGGCAGAGGCATCTTTGCGGCGCAATCTCAGTCGTGGAGCACAGATAGACGGCATCGTTGACTTTGGGAATCACCTACACGCTGACGTAAAAGCTCACAAAGCTTTGAGTCAGCAAAGCTCAACGTTATGCTGTATCGCAACGGCAAACTTGTTTATAATATAGTACATACATAATATATACATATACATATTATATAGAGTAGTAGAGGGCTCGTTCATTTTCAACCGGCATTATTGTTGTTTGTTTTATTTAATTTGATTGTTTCTTTCGCTCTATTCGAATTTTTGAATTTTGAAGCCGAAAAACAAGTTTTGATGAGGCATTTCTTTTGTGTTTGGCTTTTCAACAGAATTTCTGTACAAATTTGTGTTGTTGTTTGTCTGTTGCTCTCTGTTTTATATTCTCTTAACGTGTTTGCTTTTATTTGTAGTTGTATTCGTATGTGGCCATAAAAGCAGAAGCGGAAAAGGTACAAGCCGCTTGTTGTTGTAGTTTTTTTTATCTAACATTTCTAATTAGCTGAAATGCTGTATGTTTACGAACACGTGCTAGATACTTTATCTTGCCCTACAAAAATAAAAGATACTTACTCCCCTGTAGCACAGTTTACTATATAGTCAGAGTCATACTGTACCTAGGGCAGCTGCAGTCTGTTAAGTTAGGCAAGAAAAGTATCTTTTCGAATTAGAATGCCCACACTTACAGTACATTATGTATCTTTCACACTTCGACATCCGTTGGCTTATGCAAATTTGAATTTCGCGCGCGCTCGCTTCTGATCTCTCTTCATATGCATGAAAAATCCCACCGTCTGTACTGAACTATAATTGAATATATCCGCAGTTGGGGGCAATGGCTACTAAGAATGAACCTACACAAAAGTGTCAATGCGACTAAAGTTAGTTGCAATTTCTCTAACTAAATCATACAGACAGACGCGCAATTTGTCTGCCATTCATTTATAAAAAATAACTTCATTGTAAAGCGCTTAGTTCAGATAAAAAAAATCTTACTATATATATATACTATATGTTCGCTGTCTGCAGTCGAAATTATTGCTTAATCTAGGTTCTAATTTAAATGCTTAACATTAAATTAGCGACAATTGAGCGAGCGCCTTGCACATTGTTCAGAAAGTTGTCTAGTTAACGCTGAAAAGTTAGATATGTGAATATATATATGGTATAAAAAGATAGTCTAGCGCCAACTGAGATATATATGTATAATCAAACATAGCACTATGACTAGACAAATCAAACAGTATCTATGAAATATTTTGAATTTTCTCAGGTGTGACTGCGATCTGAGCACATCGGGTGATCATCAGATATTTGTCAAATGTTTTTAAGATATCATATGATATTAATTAATTAACATTTTGCTAAAACCGGTATTATAATGTGTTAAGACTAACTCTAACTATATAATATATAATACTATATGAGTGTTAACCTGAATTGCGCATACCTGAGTTTATTTTAGATCTAATAAAAGAATTCGTTTTAGTTTAGATGAACGTCACAATTCATTATAATAAGCGTAAAGGCATTAGCATAAAGTTGAATAATAATAACGCACAGATTAAATACCATATAAACTTTTTAGAATTCTGTCAAAGCAACTGTTGATTTATAGAAATAAATTAAATTAAAATGACAATTTAAAAAGCAATAAATGTATGCAATAAAATATGAATATTAATAATAATTACCTAAAATTATATCACTCTTAAGATAAGCATAAATCTACATATTTTGGCGATTTATATTAAATAACATGCGCTTGTATAATAGCCATCAAATTATATAATGTTATGTATATATTAAGAGTAAACTGAATTCTAATAGATATATGTTAAGTAACAGAAGTAGCAGCATGTAAGCAAATCTAACAGAAAATCACTAATTGTGTCTTGTGAACTGATGTGATGCTCATATTTAGATATAAATGAATTAATACTTTAATTTTTTTTTAATATATAGCTTTTCTGTGTAGTAATTATAATAAATTTTTTATATGAAGCATATTTTGAGAACAAATCCTAAAGGCAACAAATGTAAATCTTTTCTTTTCTTTTAAATTCTAACAGACTTATGTTAAGTAGCAGAAGTAACAGCAAGTAAGCACACAAAACTAACAAATGAACCCTGAAATGATATGTTGCTCATATAAAAAAAATAAAAAATATTTATAACTTTTAAATGCAATAAAGGTATATTGAATTTTATAATATTCCTTAAATTTTGAAAGCATCGCAAGAAATGAGAACCCTTTCTTAAAGCATGCATACATTAAATTATGTCGCTTCAGCTGCTGCAAATCCTAACAAATTGACTGTTAGCTGTTGGGTTTAAGTGAAATTTATGGCGAAGATATATTGTATGCCATATTAAACCCTCTGATACATAACATCTGATACTTCCATGCCAAAATGCTCAGCACGCACATGCATAAGTTGCCCAAAGAGGACACACCTCCTTGGGTGCAGGGTATTAAAAATATATTAATTCGCAATTGATACTAAGGCTGTCAATTTCCAAATGGTTTTAAAGCTTGAAAATATCAAAGTAAATGTGACGTTTCGCCTTGTGGCTGACTACAGCAACTGCAAGCATTGCATCAGATAAAAAAACTAAAATTAATATATACATTCTACTATTTGAAATACAAAGTGGCGCCAAAGTGTCTGGAAATGCAAACAGTGGGACGGAAATCTATATTCAAAGCATATATGCCGCCATCTATATAGCTGTAGCTGTAGTGGTAACAGCAGCTGTGTGGGTGTATGGGCGTATGGGTAAGTGGTTGTACGGACGTATGGGTGAGTGGGCTGTGACGTCACACAGTGGGCTGTGTGTACAATGCCACTGACGTAGTTTGTAACGTTTTCTCTTTATGCTTTACTCTCAACGTTCGGTTGTCCGTCTGTGCAGACACAACTGGTCATAAGGCTAAAGTTCAGGGGAAGCTTTTGGGTTTATACTAAAAGCGAGCAATTTGTTTAGTTGTGGGGTTTCATTAACTTACACGCTAGATAGTTACTAAATCAATTTGCGTTTTGATTTGAAGCGCAATAACTGTTTGTCTTTCACTTTCACTTCTCAATGTCAAGGTCCGAGCATTGTTTAACAACAGTCCCAATACTTGATTATATATCAACTGAGTGTACGAGAATACAATATGTTTGCCTTATGCTTTCCCACGCTTAATTTCACACTTTTCTCAGCGTCAAGTCAAACACATTACGTTAAGCTCTTTGCCTCAGTTTACTTTACTTGAAATTGTTTTTTATTTTTTTTTAATTTCTATTTTTTTGTGTATGTAACAAAATTTGAAGCTTGTTTCCTTGTCGTGTCCAGAGTTCACAGAGTACTGAAGCACAGCGCAGCATCAGTATACGAACGAGAGGAGGAACACAGACATAGAGCAAGAACGCGTGCGAAAGCGTGAACGTGAACGTAAATGTTAAAGTGAATGTGAACGTGAACGTGAACGTGAACTAGAATGAGAACTTAAAAACGTGAACAGTTCAAAATGATAAGAGGGCGTTGAGAGCATAAAGCTTACCGAAGCATAAAAAACTAAAAAAAAAAGTATTTTAAAAATTGAAGTAAAAAATGAAAAGGTCGACGTCTGTGATTCGACCAGTCACGTTGTTGTTGTTGTTGTTGTTGTTATTCTTGTGTGTAATTTTGGTTGTGAGACCATTTTTGCGTACTTGAAATTATACGTCTTGGCTGTGCAGACAACCCTCTGCGTTTGCTCGTTAGGTATGCGCAGGCATTCATCAAGGGTTCTTTGGTCTGCAGAGGTTTTTTCGTCCACAAATTATGTCAGGCCAGTTATTCTGCACATATTTTTAAGTTCTTTTTTCGGTTTCAAGATTTTCGTCTTTGTCTGTTGCCGTCCATTTGGATTCGCGCCTTTTTGTTTGCGCAGCAAGCATGGCACAATGTGCTTTTTATTGCCGTTCCCCCCAGTACCGGTGGCTCCTTTCGACTGATTTCGTTTCCATTTGTTGGTGTGCCTGAGGTCAGCATTAGTTGCCCTGCGCATGTCCTGAAACAAGCTTTTGCTATCTATCGATATTAATCGGTTTGGCTCTAAAGGTATTCGATTCGGCGCGTCTTGTTATTCATTCGTAATGTGTGAAGCAGTGTGGGATAGCAAACAGCTTGCATTGGTAAGCAGTGCACTACTTGATGTAAGCAGTGTAGTATTCCCAGCTACCAATGGTTACTCATAATATACAACAGATGGCGCTATGCATTAAATTGACGTTATTTTCAAAAGTCAAAAATTGTGTAAATTAATTTATGGGCAGTAATTATTTTTTTATGTTTATAAAATTTGTATTTTTATTTTTATAAAAATTTGTGAAAGTGAGAGAATTTTCCACATTTATGAAAAAGCTACAACAATTCGTTTCTAAACACATAAGCAAACAAAAACAGCTTCATTTTAGAGACTATAATTAACATATAATATAGGGTTACATAAAATAAAATGTTTTAACTTAAAAACTTTGTTTCATTTTTCTGCATACTTTTTTAAATTTTGTTTTTAGTTTAATGTATTTTTTATCGTATTTCTCTGTTTTCTCTTTAATTCTGTCCTTATGTTTTTGAAAATAGTTAGCAACAATTGAAACAGGTTTTTTTATTTAAAAATGTAAAGTAAAAAGTATTATTAACAAACTAGTTAGAATATTAACAAACGAAAAGCTGTCCTTTAAATATTGTGTATATATTTTCTGTTTACAAATAAGCAAATATATAAGTATCTCTTACAATCTTATATCTATCATTTGTATGACTTTTTGTGGTCCTAAGTACGTGTGAACTAGGACAGAACGTGTTCATCGTATGTCTGTAAAAAATCGACAACTTTTGATCCTGTTTTCGAACTTGTCATGCATATGAGAAGCATTGTTGTGCGCTTATCACACACACACACACACACACACACAGTGCACAGTGGTAGTTCTAGTTGTATAGACTTTGAATGCATTCAAAAACACCTATGCGCTGTTGCACAACAATAAAAACTGCTGTCTCTTTCTCTTTTTCTTTCTCTTTCTGTTTATGTCTGTCTGATATGTCGGATTGTCAACTTCGCATGACGTTTATTAGTTTGTTTTGCAGCGTGGGCAAATCAATCAGCGCACAACTGACAAACTGCTGCACACCTGATGACCACAATTTCATGCCTGCAGTGCTCCATTTGTACGCCAGACTCACCCGTGCCGGATGCTGACCCAGCCGGATATGAACGCATGCCAAATCAAAGCAGCACGCCTTGGCATTTTGTTTGCAAATTGTGCGAGTGGCTTTGATGTACCATCGTTGAGATTATTGTGTAAAAGAAGGGTATATTACGTCTATAAAGCACAACTTAAAAACAAAATTGTTTATATGTATTTTAGGTTATTTTCTGGATTAGCATAGCTCACGCACTGAGCGCATCTGATGTCATTGAGCTTTTGACAGACTGCTGTAACGTGTAGCTTTTGTGCCGTTGCATTCATTAGCAATTTTATGTCATATTGTTACAGTTCACACTACTCTTAGCTTTTCTCATGGTTTACGCTGTCTTTGATTTGGATGTGAACGGGAATATTTGAAGTGCAGCAATTGCTTGATGTCGTATCGCATTGTAGAAGGTGAAAACTTTAATGCCACCCCCACCTATCCCTTTCTCTATAGCGATTTGCATTTTTTAATGGACTGTAAATGTCAGTCAGAGGAAAGTACGCTCATATGCATATCTCGTTTACTCTCTCCATCTGAAAATTCCTCTACTTCACCAGCTCCCTACTTCGGGTTATGTGTGAACTAGCTAGATTTTCCATTTTCTGTACTATCATCCCTGGCTATCGTCTTTCGCATGAACAAATTTTGAATAGTAACTTCACGGAGCAAGTGGATCAATGCATTGCGTAGCGTTTTTGCTGTTGTCCAGAGGAGGCGACAGTGACAGAGAGGGGGTGGAAAGAGAGACAGAGAGAGAGGGAGGGATATATAGTCGACGGTAAGCTACTTACCCCGTCTGACAATACGGAGACGCTTGTTCAGGTTTTTGCAAAATTTATGCACTTCCTGGCCGACAGACAAACCGGAGGCACATATGAGATGGAGAGTTGGCTGGCCACACAAGGTATGGGGTGAGTGGTGCATACCTGGAGTTGCTGCAAAGCGGATTTTGATAGCGCTTCATTCAGCTAAAAGTGCGAGCTGTAGACCTTGGTATTTATGTAAAGTGCTTCCTTTGCATCGACTCCTGCCCATTGTTATAACCATATGCCGGCGCCGGGATCGAATTTGCTCCGTTTTTCGACGACTTATATTAATTTGCATGAACTGGGAACTGGGAATCAATTAAAGCCAAGTGGATATATGAGTTATGTGCGAGAGTGTGGGCTAGCTCAATCAAAACTTTACTAATTACAAACTTGCCGAAAAATCTGCTTAATACAATAAGTGCGACAATGCCTGACTGCTAACCAGTTTTCTGCAAGTGCCTTATCCTATCCCCAAACTCCAATCCCCTCGTAACCCTTGAAACACTACGCAATTGCCCTTTCCAACAAGCCCAAGGCGGCAAGTGAGAAATAAACTTGCGTTTTCAATTACCAACAGTGAGGGCTACAGTCCTGCAGTCCTGAGTTCTGAATCTTGAGTCTCGAGTTGAGCTGAGTTGAGCCTGAGCTGGCAGGCATCAAAGGATATAGAGTACGCCGTCTGCTGACAATGCGAAAATGCAAAGAGCAAAAGCACTTGAGTACCCAAAACAGAAAACAGAACACAGAACAGAACAGAGGGCTGAGAACGAGCAGAAGAATGGAATGGCATAACTGGCGACAGAAGCTCAAATCGTATTTATCGTCAAGTTGTAACTTTTCTATATGCATACATACGTAAATATGTATGTTAATTTGAAGGGACATACATATATAGTAGAAGGTTTTCTAATAATTGACATTTATTATTTATAGTACACAAAGTTAAATAAAATTGGCTTTAATATATAATAAAATACATTAAGCATATTACAAAATGTTTAGATTTACATAAGGCTAAAACATTAAAATTTACTTATCTGTTTTTTTTTTTTTATAATATGGTGCTTTCTAGGCTCTATTTGCATGTATGATATGTGATCCGTTCTAGTTTTTCCATTTCAAATTTCCATTTCCATTCTCACTTTTCTTTTATCGATCACATCAATGGTGCTAAGTTGTTGTTTTTTTCTGAACGGATCTGTCAGGTTTTCATCGTCTTTAGCCGAAATTCTGTCTTTTTTCAGAAGATTAAATTCGGAATATATTAATATTCCCAATGTTTTATATATGCCAATATTAATTTGCATAAAATAATGTAAATAAAACAATGGTTTCTTTGGTTTTGGTACAAGTAAGGCATAGATTACAATTTATTTATAGATATCAATAACAATTGAAGTCTTAGGTCTTTCAGCACTAGTCTGGTCACACTGAAAACGAGTATGGAAATCAAAAGATCTCGATTTGTATAAGATTTGTCATTAATAAGCTCTATTAATAGTTAAAATTTATAATAATGATACGTAATTTATTAGCCAAGTTAATAGTTAAAATGTGCAATTAATAAGTAATACTAAATACACGCATAGTAGAGACATATTATTGTTCTTTTTTCAGAATCTTTGAATTGCATAATTTATTTAAAGCCATGTGCAGACTAGCTAACTGTTGGCTATGAAATCAAGCAGCTTGTTTGCCACATCTGAAGCTCGTGGATGCCAAAAGGATAAAGTTTATAATTTCATAGACGAGTCCCACTCCCCGCCAGCTGCGAGGCAGCGTCTTGAATTTATGCACTGAATTAATTATGCACGTACGTTGCGTTCCTTCCAGCGCGTTGAAAAAGCCAATGACTTTATCTGCAGCTCTGCCTCTGGATCTCTCTCTGACTCTGGTTCAGCTTCTGCTTCTGCTTCTGCTACTGGCTTTAGCTTTGGGTTTAATGTAGACAAGCTAGCTTTAGTCCCTGGCTGTGGGCGCTGTATGCTGTGTTTTGGTTTCAGCGGCTCGTCTGCCGGCAGAGGTCCGTTCCTCCGATCATCTTTCTCTCTGTCGGTGCGTCTGCTTAGTTTGTGTTTTGGCGGCGTTGGCGGTGTATTTAAAATAATTGCTGTGCGATGTCAGCTGGCTGAAAGTGGAGAACTGGAAAACTGGAAAAACTAAAACTGGCAATTCGTGTGAAAAGTTTGTATTAAGCTTCTGGCATAAGCTTATAATGGATTTGTCAGCGGGTTTGTTGCGGTTCTTCGTTATGTTTCGCTTATTTTTTCTTCACTCCTGCAGGCTGATATAGCTGCAGCAGTTGGGTAAACCATGGAACTACTCATTGGGGCCTCAGCGATGAGCTAATGTAAATTATGTATAGTTCTAAGTGGGTGTCTGGTTGTGGGTCTGGAACCGGGAGTGTGGATAACCAGGGCAAGTTAAATGTTTGGGCTCATTTGCATAGAAGTGCGGCGAAAGTTTCAGCCAAACTGGCAAAGAATTATTGACTTGAGAAAGTAGCTAAAAGGCACTGATTAAAGATGAGGGAAACTCAGAAAGGAAAACTACGAAACATATGTACAGGGAAATGCTCAAGTAAAGAGAGACAAATCATATGAATTTATTTATTTTAGGCTTTAAAATTTAAAGTTTTTTAGTCATTTGAACAGCTACAAATAAATGAAGGAAAGTTTGGTAAAGAAACTTTGCTATATTTATCAATTTAGTTGATTTATTTGCTATCATAGCTTCATTTTAATCGCTTTAAATAGTATTTGTCTATTAAATCCTTCAGGAAGTTCTACAATTACCATTACACAAGAAATTGGGTTGTTCACCAAGGAAAAAAAAAAAAAAAAAAAAAAAAACGTGAGGCATTGTTATAGCCTTAAAGGCTGCTGAAAGAATCTCTCAGATTTCACACTGTACTTCGACCATGTAGATACAGTCTACAAGCGGACTTGGTAACATTTATGGGCCAAAACATTCCCGTTGCTGTCTTGGCTACAACGGCGTCAGCTGTCTGGGTCGTTTATTTAGGCCGACGGCGAAACGTTGAAAGCAAATTGATATTATGTGGATTTGGCTTTCACTTTGGTGGTATCAATAGGCGAAATCCTTTCGTAGCACACAGTCACTGCCCCCTGCTCCAGCTGCTTCACTGCCACTCCAGTTAAGCCAGGGATAATGATTATGTTGCGCAACGCATTGAAATCCAGAGATAAAAGAGGGAGAGAGGGGAGGAGAGTGAGAGGTTACGGTAGTTGAAGGCAAGCATGAGGCATTTGCTTTTGCATACATTGGGGCTAACGTGGGAGGTTACGCCCATTTTTTTCCGTATTGGGTGGTGGTAGGCGTTGCGTCAGAATTTGTAATCGACAGACAATCGACTAGAGCTCAAGAGCATAATGGAACTTGAAGGCAACAAAAGGAATCGCACTCCAAGGCATTGCAACTAATTGGGTTTCGTTGTGGCACTGAGGCAATGAGTTAGAAAAAGACCACAAGTCGGGTTAGTGCATAGGGTTGATGGTGGTATGAGTGTTATGGAATGGTTGCTGGTGGGTTTCGGTGGGTTGGGATCGGTGCGTGTCTCAATGCCACTTGATTGGAAAATCAAACTAATTAAAAGATTTCAATTAAACGTCGTCGTACTGGGAGAATCTTGGTTACGATGTTACGACTTGGCGCAGTAATTCCATTAAAATGGCAAATCAATTTCAATAAATTTCATTTGCTCGCTGGAAAAGCGCACCATCTAAGGTAGCACTGACACGCCCACAAGCAAAATAAAAAAAAAAATATAATAAAAAAAAAAAACATGATGCTCAGTTAAAGTCTGCTGCTGCTGCTGCTGCTGCTGCTGTTGTTGTTGTGGTTCTTGTTCTAGTTTTTGCGTTTTGCTGCTCTGCTTGTGTTTTTGTGTTTTGTGTTTTTGCTTTGCTGTAAGCGTCATAAAACTGTTACATGCTGACAAATCTGTTAATTGAATCGAGAATCCAATTAAAACTTCAATTTTGCGGAAACTTTGCGCTTTTGATAAAGTTCAAGTCCATAAATAGCCAACATGCGCCACTTGATTCTCATTCTCATTTCACATTTCACATGTTGACGCTTTTGCCAAATGCAGGCAAACGCAGTTTACATTTTTCATTTTGCATTTTACGTTTTACATATTGGATCTTACATTCTGTATTCTGTACATACATTCAATATTTTTCATATTTTACCACTACTTTTTTTAAGTTGACATCAAACTAATAACAGTTATGGAACTGTCGCATTTTGACAATAGACCATATGGAAAGTGCAAAAAGAAATACTTATTTATATAGAATACCAATGAATATGTATATAATGTTTATATAAAATAATTAATTAATTAATTTATAAATAAATAGATAAATTAGTTAATTTTTAAATAAAAGATAAATAAATCGATGTATTTAATTTACCAATTAACATTTGTGTAGAAAAAACTCATATTTGTTTTGCTCTCACACCTTTGTTAAACTTTCGTTGTACTTCTTTTGTTCAGTTTAGATGAGTTTCGTTTGAATGGCAATATACAGAACATCTCAGAAACGATTGCTAAAATATTTGTATTATGCTTAAGTTGCATTT
This sequence comes from Sphaerogastrella javana, assembly GCA_037040025.1. Lineage (NCBI taxonomy): Eukaryota > Metazoa > Arthropoda > Insecta > Diptera > Drosophilidae > Sphaerogastrella > Sphaerogastrella javana. The sequence continues at coordinate 7,206 of JBANCZ010001980.1, read as the reverse complement.
CACATATATACTAAAGTTCAATTCCATTACATTTACCTTATTCAATTTAATAAATTTTATGTAATTATAAACTTGTAAACTGAATTAAATTAAAGTCATAGTTTTCCACAATCATTTTTTTTTTGATAGCAATAATATTTAGTATTATGGCATTTTAGATATTTCTGTAGCCTAAAGCAATAACAAAGAAGAAGTGGATTCTTAATTGGCATTGTAAATTGCATTCAATTTTCGAGCTTTGCTTCGTATTACAAATTTTGTAGTTGTTCAACTCTATTAATTTACATTTATAAAATTGTAGATAATTGTGAATGTGTGTATGTATATGAAGCAGAAATTAAATTTATTTGTATTTACACGTGATTCTGTATCTTTAGATTTCAAAGATATAGAATTGCTCTAGCGCAAAACACTCGGGTGTCTTATTCGCTCTTTGAAGGGTGCAAATTCAATAATGAATTTATGTGGGCCTTTGCTGCCTACATTAAAGCACACAATTTCCTAATTAGTATGTCTGGCATTTACACACACACACACACACACAGAAAGCCCTCCCTTTCATCGCACCGCACCAGGACCATTCCTGTGAATCTTGTAATGTACCACTACCCCGCATCGTTCATGGTTATGGATGCTGCATTCCTCATTTTGTCGTTTTGCCTGCATTTGAAGTTCGTGTACGCAAAAATAGTCAAAGTGAAACCACAAGCTGCGCATAACTAACTTCTACTGCTTTATTTGAGCAAACCACAGGGTGCCCATCTGCCCCTTGTGCGAGCTTCCCCAATGACTGACCCCAGCCGCAAATGCAACAAATATATTTGCAGCTTGATGTGTAGAGATGCGCAGTTGGGGTGAGTGATAATGTCGTTCAATTTATTATCTCTTGCTGACCTTTTCCTTCGAAAAGCTATAATATTGAAAAGAATGACATAAAAGAAATTAAAACTTAAACTTAAATTCAAATTTTTGCATGACAACTAGAAAAAAGTTTAATTTTAATATTTATTTCTTAGGAATTCAAGCATATCTTACAATTCTACAATTTCTACTTTTTCAAATTTCTGTAAACAGTGTGACCAGCTTAAAGCAGCTGTTAGATTGCTGTTAAAGTTGTGGAAAAGCTATCGTTATCGATAGCAGCGCGTTTGTTGATAACAAATAAAGAAACAGTAGCAATTTAAAATAAATATTCTAAACAACAAAATAATTGTGAAATACCTAATTAAAAATATGTTATGTATATTTGTTTTTATTCTATAATAAACCAGTTTTGGTTTAATTAATAGCTATTTAGTGTGGTATTAATGACCCTTAAGCTTTGAATAGGCACAAAATTAGCCTAGATACAATTTTAGTTTAAACAATGAATATGAATATACCAGGGCTTAATTACATCATGTTTAAATATTTGCTTAAATTAAATCAAACTGATATTTAATACATACATCTGTGTGTACAAACTGATTATTGTATTATAAATTTACTTCGTTTAATGAATGTACGGCAACAATTTACAACTTTACGTAGGCAGCTTGAAATTCAGGTTAAATACTGCAGCATCTCTGCCAGAGAGCAAACGTTCAACGTTTTGGCTACTGTTACAATTTTCGGAGACCATTAAAACTGCATTTAGTGAAAATTTATCTGTGTGCAGAAAGGTAGCAACCGCAGGCGCACTTTGCACTCAGCACTCAGCTAGCTACAAGTGTGCGTGCCCGGAAACGGAAATAAAATAATTCTGGTAGCACTCGGCATTTGGGTAGTCAGTTGCAATCGCAACAGGAATTCCCTCCCTCCACTCAGTCTCAGTCTCTGTCTAAGTCTCCATACTCGTTGGTTTTGTTTGTTTGTATGTTTGTTTGTTTGTTGGTATGTTTGTCTGTTTGCCTGAAGGGAAGAGGCGCGTGAAAATGGGAAGCAGGCAGCAGGCAGCAGGCGTTTATGCAAATGTTTAGCTTCAGTGCTTTAACTAAAAACACTTTAACCGCATTCACCTTGGGCGAATGCTTGTTAGTAGCTATTGAAATCAGTAGAGAGACACCAACATCGCGTCATGGCCCACTGCCTGCTTATGCTCATGCTCCTGCTCCTGCCCCTGCTCTTACTCCTTCTCCTAGTTCTGCTGGTGCTGTCTGTGCCGTCGTTCCTGCCCAAAAGGCCGTAAAATGCCTGCAAGTTACAGCCTTGCCCAACTCTGCCAAATGTCTGTTCTTGCCGAAAAATGTTTCATTGCTTTGGGTGCTTCTATTCAGCTTCAACTACAGTTTCGGTTTCAGCTTCTGCTGTCAGGGTTGTTCCACTTGGGGTACTCTAACGACACACCTCGCTAAAAGTCTGACGACGGATGTCGGAGTGTGGCATATCGTAATATCAATACACTCAAAGGTTTTCTGGAAACCAAACTGAAAATCTCTTCCTTTTCTCTTTCTCACACACACACATAAGAAGCTAACACGTTGACGCGTTTATTATAAAGCTCTGTATGTTCTTGGAGAGTTGTCGTTGTTTTTGTTGGGGTTGTTATTTCTGTAGATTCCTCTTTACGTGTGGGTGTATATGCAGCAGATGAACTCGTCAAATCAGATATGATTTGATTAAAATTGTTTGTATTTTTATTTCATTTTCTATTTATTTTGTTTCCTCGTCCAGTTTTTAATTGAGAACAGTTTTTAATAGTGTTGAACAGTTGATCGTGCTATCGATAAAGTTTAGGTTTTGCAGAATTATGTTTAGTTAATAGAGCTAAGAAAAAGTTCGAAGTTGCAAAAGCTTATCGAATATGAAAGACAACTAAATCAATTGGCTTAAGTTTCATACGTACACTAGTTAAGTTGTAACTTAAAAAACAACCATCTACAACTAATTATTAATAATCATGAAAAACTGCTTATAATGGCAACAATTTGACGACATTTAATAAAGGCGTTTAACATATGAAATAATTTGATTAATTCTTACTGTTTAGTGCTTAAAATTTAAATTTTTAAAGATAAAATACCAGTAATTTTTTTTAATATTCCAGAGCATTTTCAATATCGTACATTTTGATACTCTGTTTACTTAACAAATTATTGGTAAATCTAAACTATTGATAAGAAATTTTGATTAATTGTTTACCACTACTATTAAGATACAGCAACATTTATTTCAATTTTATATTTTTTATTTAAAAATTTATTTTAAACATTTTTGTTTCAAGGCTACAGATTTCAGTGTCAAAGAAAAAGACAGTAATACTATCAAGTTTTCAAACCTGTTATGTGTGTACTGTTACTTAGCGCCTTATACAACACTGCCTCTTCGAGTAGAGCAACACCAACAACAACTACAACAAACAATAACAACAACAACAACAGCCACAACTACAACAGCCACAACAAACAATATGTCTGGCAAGCAGTGTCAAGGCAAGCCAGGCCAAAGGCGAGTTGGTGAAAACAAAACAAACATTTTCTCTCACGAAATTTATCGTTTGCATAAATTTGCTTTATTGCCCTGCTGCTGATCCTTGTTGTTGTTATTGTACTGTGCGTATGTGTGTGTGCGAGTGTGTGTGTATTGTAGGAAGTGTAACTTTCCTTTGCAGACCAAGGCAAGGCCATCGAAAACAAGAACAAGCCTTGGCAAATGTGGCGAGCAAAGTTTTCCATTATTCAATTTAACTAATGAAACTGAAAATTCATTTTACCACATTAACACACACACACACACACTCACACACACACACATACTCACAGAAGGAGTATGGTAAATGTGGGCAGGAAATGTGAGCCGATGCCGCCAGCAGGACATGCAGCCAGGACATGTGTGCGTGTTATTTTGTAGCTGTTCTAATTCGGCTGCTTGTTTTTCCTGCTGCTGCTATAAAACGCGAAAATTTATTTTCTGAGGGCAAGCGCAAAGCGGACATCGACGGCATCACGACGGACATTTGGGCATTGACGCCACCCCCAAGGCCTCGTGGCCAAAGGACCAAGAGCAACACACACACACACGCAGAGAGAGAGAGAGAGGGAGAGAAATGTGGCGGCATTTTAATAATTAAGCATACTTTGGGCGTTTTCATGTCCATTTCGAGTGTCTGGCGGGTATTTTGTTTAATGTGGCGACATTTTGCGTTATAAATTATATGGCCAAATGTGCGTTCAGTTCATTTATTTGGGTCTCTCTCTTGCCTCGAGAGCAGGCATTTACGATTTACGATTTACGTTTCAGATTTGAATTGAAGGTGTTAGAATTTTACAAAAAATTAATTGCTGTTACTTGAAACATACATTGATTTCTTGAATTAACTATAACATTTGATTCTATATAATTAAAATATTTCATTCATTCTTGGCTATAACAGTTTTGATTAACAATTTGTTTACAATATAAAATTCGTATTCATAAGTTAATAAGTTAATAACATTGTAATAATATCCAAAACGTTTTTGATAGGTTTTGAATTTTTTATATATATTTATTTTATTTTAATTATTATGTACCATAAATTTTTATTGCTTTTGTAACTATTTATGTGCAATTTTTTAATGAAATATTGTTCTGAAAACAATAACACCTAGCATAAATTAATTGTCATCATCTTCGTATTCGTTTTCATCATCATCAACATCATCATCATCGTCGTCATCATCATCATCATCATCATCATCAACATCATCATCATCTTCGTCATCATCATATACAACTTGGTCCTCGTCGTCCAGCTGTTCACTGGAAGAGGCACTCAAATTGTGCACACCTGCGTTTTCTTCATTATCGATATCTTCAATTGTATCCTCTTCGGTAGCCGAATCCGGCGATGATGAATTCGCCTCCACATGATCCCCATTGCCCAAATCACGACGCTGTGCAGCAGTAGTGGATAGCAGCTGACATGTTTGCGTCCTTGGGCTGTGCATGATGTCTCCCAACTTGCGATTTTCCGGACTCACATTTGGTATTACCTTTGGTAAGGCTTTGCCTATCGTCTCCTCGCCAGCCGTACGACGAATGCGAGGACTTGCAACGATATCATTGCCATCCGGCGTTTCGGTAGGTTGCAATTGTTGCATCAATTTTGGATCAATGCTTCGCTCATGATCTGAAAAGTCAAATAACGGTGGCAAACGGCGACCACTTGGTAAATGTTGATTGGGATCGTTCCGTAATTCATCAAAGAAAGGATGAGCGCAGGCAGCCAACGGCGCTACACGATCATTTGGTGTATATGTGAGCAGCTTGGAGACCAGATCAATGGCTTCTGGCGGCGTTTTGATGCGAAAGACTTTTGACCATGGATGTGGCTTCAATTGCGGCAATTGTATTTGTTTGTAGTTGGGGTTCATGGCTTGCAGCTGATCTGCCGTGGGTGTGCCCATTACCTTGACAATTTCAACAATTTGATCCACCCCGGAGTCACCAGGAAAGATCAGCTGTCCCAGCAACAGTTCAGCAACTACACAACCCGCACTCCACATATCAATCTTTGTAGTGTAGTTAACAGCACCAAAGATAAGCTCTGGCGAACGATAATATCTGGAGCAGATGTATGACACATTGTTCTCTCCTGGTATCAACTGTTTGGCACTACCAAAGTCGCACAACTTGAACGTACCCGTTTCGCTGTCCAGTAGCATATTCTGCGGCTTAATATCCCGATGACAATAGCCAAAGCTATGCATATAGGCTAGACTGCGAAACATCTGGTACATATATAGCCTGATATAGTTGACGGGCAGTGTTTGCTTGGCACGCGCATACTGTCGCTCCACCTTGTATAGCGTTTCGGGCATATAGTCCATGACGAGATTTAAATATACCTCCTCGCGTTTATCGCCGCTCGAGTAAAAGAAATACTTGAGCGTGATAATGTTTTGGTGTTTGAGCTTACGCATGATTTGCAACTCGCGATTCTTGAAGCGACGATCCTGCAGAACCTTTTTAATGGCAACAATCTCGTTCTCGGGCAACAATTTGGCCTGGAAGACCACACCAAAGCTGCCATTGCCCACTACCTTGCTGTCCGTGTAGCTGATCTCTACCATTGCATCCGAACCGTAACCAGCTGTGGCAGCCACAGTGATAATTTTGTTGCTATTCAAGTTATTCATGCTCTTAGACATGCTTTTGCTTCGTCGATTTAACTGGAATGGGAGTGGTTCAAATATACACTGTCTTTTGTCAAATTTTTTTTGGATATATTTTTATGTTTTTGTTGCACAACGCATCTAGTGTTGACCTAAACTTTAAGAAGAGTCTGGCGTATGAACCTCTGAAGGCATGTGTAAGTGTAGAGCTTAGTGTTAATCGATATTATTTAAAACAACTGCAAAATGCCTTTTTTCATTTTTGATTCACTGGCAGCGCTGTATTAATACCTACTTTGTTTTTGCCTTCGGGCAATTGTAATTCCATGTAATCGTCTAATTTGCATCGGCTGGTTGGTTGCTTCTCAGGTTATTGCAGCTGTGCGGGAAGATTTGATATTTTAATTTTTACATATGTGTCTATCGATATATTTTTTTTAAACTAATTTATTTCGTTTGACTTAGATCTGGGTTGTTTACGAATGAGCCAACTAACTTGAACTGTTCTGTCAAACAAACGATCAAATAAACTTGTTCATTCAATGAATCGTTCATTTTTGTTCATCATTCGTTTTTCCTTTGTGAGTGCAATTTGTCATCCAAGGCTAACGTTCTCATTGTTTGTTCTATTCAAAAATCACGGTGCATTTTAAAATGAAACGTAATGGCAAAAGATAACTCTCTTTACATTTAAAAAACTAAGTCAAAGAGGAACGAATTGATCGAAGGTAACTATTTACTAAAGCCACGTTTTAGATTTGTAGACTTTCTGAGTGCCAGCTTGCGATACATGAACAATTTCTGCATTGCGTCGTATGTGATATCGATAACATAACTCAAGATATCGATTTCAGTAATTGTTATAAAACGCACTATTTTTTACAGTAGTAATAAATACCAAATTTAATATTAAATCGCATAGAAAACTGAAAGCCCATTCATGATATTACTTATATTTGTGATGAATTTAGAAACATTCCGAGTATATAGGGTTCTAAGTAAGGGAACACAATTATGAAACAATTTATTTTAATCGTAGATAAACAATATTAAAGGTGGAAATGAATAAGATTGCCAGTGTGTCTATAATAAAGTCAACATGAAATTGGAATTGTTATAGCGTGTGCTGGAT
>JBANCZ010001979.1:0-18052 GCA_037040025.1 Sphaerogastrella javana | reverse complement strand
ATATTAGCATGAACGTATCAATGTTTAGTGTTTTTTGATGGCTAGAGGCGAGAAGGAGCATAGAAAGAGAAGGAGAAGGAGAAGGAGGAGAGTAGAAATCAGATAAATCTCATTAAATGATAGACAAATAATTAGCTGATGAAATCATAAAAAACAAAGCATATAACAAATTTCCATTTAAACATAAACACACACAAACAGACATTAAACATTGTTGAACTTGAACAAACTAATGGATAAATTTATAATATAATAAATAATACTATACACACACACACACACACACACACACATATTTATATATACTAAAGGAAACAATTTATTATACGTATAGCAAAAATGTTCGATTGATCCTGAAACATAATATATGATATATGTGTATATATATATCTATATGAGATACTATACTATAATATTTCATATATATACCAACTCTACGTTATGTGTATAATAACAGAAAGAAACAAAAAGGAAAAAAAAATGAAAAACTATGCAAAACAAATTGTTCAAAATTTTCAAATTGATAAAATTTTCGAAATTTTTGCTTTAAATATTCTTTTTTGTTTGTTTTTTCGATCTTTAATAATATCTATATATCGCATCAGCCGAAAGTAAAGTATTAAATATTTGCCCTCCCCCCCCATCTTCAGACGCAGTGCGCCATAAAATGTTGCAACAACAAATGAATAAAGAATATGAATAATCAATAATGAAATTAAGCGCATGAAATGTTTAATAATAAATGAATTTTTTTTTAAAACTATTATTATTATTTTTTGTCGCCTGCTATTTGCACTAAAGAAACGAAGCGATTGCGCGTACTACACTTTTTCTAATACAAAAGCTGCGATAGTTAAATTGTTAAATGAATTCCACACAATAATTACTATAATATAATATAATACTACCAACAACAAACAACAACAAACAAACAAAAACACAAACTACATATAGCAAATGCAGGAATTTAACTGTACAATTTATGAAAAAGAAAAACAATGTATTTAAAAACATAACAAAAATAAAAGTCTATCGAAATTTGAAAGTGAACATATAGAATGGATGATTTTTATATCTTTATCCAGGTTGGATCATAGAAAAATAGATCTTGAACAGGGCGAAGACATATATTATGACAGACAACTACCGAATCAGACTAATATCCGAAAATGAGGAGCAACGGAATGCTATGCCTCAAAGTACTCCCTTCCAGGAATCTCCACATTTCGTATATAGTAAACTTTTCCTTACAGGATCAAACGTTTATTACAACTAAAAGGTCTATGGTTACATCTAGAACAATGAATTATGTTGTTAGATCTCGTTCAGCTTGAAACGGGCGTTGATGTTAACCGAGCTAAGTTCTGTGACCAGAAACTTGAAGGAGAACGGCACCTCGATCATTGAGACCCCGCTGCTGTCGCCGCAGAGGCGGCATGTTTCCGGATTGGAGGTCAGTCCACCCGTCTCATTGCGCTTGACGATCTGTTGCAGCGGCGATAAGATGCTGCCGCATTTGTGGCACACCAGCGTGTGCGTCTTGTCTGAGTTGTGGAAGAGTCGATCCTGCAGCAGGAAGGCAGCACCGTGCGATATCAGAGCGTCGCGTTCCATTTCACCAAAACGAACGCCGCCACCACGTTTGCGTCCCTTGATGGGCTGATGGGTGCGTGCCTCGACAGCGCCCGTTGAACGCACCTGCCACTTGTCGAAGACCATGTGCCGTAGGCGCTGATAGTGCACCACGCCGAAGAAAATGTCCGCCTTCATCTCTCGACCGTCGACGCCGGAGTAGAGACGCTCCGTACCGTAGTAATTGTAGCCGCCGGCCTCGAGCATCTGGCCAAAGTAATCAATGGCCGTGTTGTCCTCCGAGAAGCGAAAGGGTGTGGCATCATAGACGCCACCGTGAATAGCTGCGCCCTTACCGGCCATGGTCTCGATCATCATAGCTATGGTCATACGAGATGGAAAACCGTGCGGATTGAACACAATGTCCGGTATCAGACCAGACTCGGTGAAGGGTAAATCCTCCGCTGGGTATTTCTGTGAGCAGATTCCCTTCTGTCCGGCACGCGAAGCGAACTTATCGCCAATAGTGGCTGGCCGGGGAACGCGCAGCGTGACGCATACAGTTTTCCTAGGCGTCAGCTCGAAGCTGCCCAGTTGACGTATGCTGTCCACATAGCAGTCCTCCTTTTCGTCCATTTTAACCACCTTGTAGGTGGAGACCTCACCATCAAAGTAGCAGTACAAGGGGCAGCCAAAGGTGAGTTTAGTACCCGGATGTGGCAGTCCGTCCGTGTCGAGGTACTTTACCAGCTCCGGCATGTGTGGATGGCGTGCAAAGTAGCTCTGCTTGCTGGTGAGCTGTAGGAACTTGGACTTGTAGATACTGCCGTAGGCAAATCCACGCTCATAGGCCGCCTTGTTGATGATCATGGCATCCTCCATGTCGTAGCCTGTGTAAGAAATGACGGCCACTATGGCATTGGTGCCCATGGCAAAGTCATCCAGCCTTATATTGTCATAATGCACGGGTCGGAAGAGCGGCGTTCCCGGCGTCTGCAGGCGGTAAAGCTTATTGGCCGCTTGCTTGGGCCAGTTGAGGCATGGCGTGCCCATGGTCTGTTTACCCATCTGGCACTGATACATGTTACGTGGTGATTGATTGTAGTCGGGCATGGGTATCAGATTGGCTAGATTGCTCATGAAATGCGTCTTGGACAGCTCAAGGTGTGTGGTGAAATCTGGATAGATCTCCTGCTTATCTATGGCTATCTCCATGTACAGCTGCTCCAGGGTGCCAATGTACTCGACCTTCTTCCACTTGAGGTTCCAAACGGGACGCATCATGCGTGCAGGTCCTGTGGACAGATATAGGCCAGGGAATTGACCATTCTTTTTGTACGGTATAAAACCAATCTCCATCATCTGCGGCACTTTGCCATGCATCTTGGCATAGCGGAGATCATCGACTATTTTGGTGGCATCCGATTGATATATGTGTCCCAAATGTTTTCCATCCAGGAATACCACATACAACTTGGCATTCGGATAGTCTTGCAGCGTAAGCGGCAGCATGCCCATCTCAGATAGTAGACTGGGTATAGCCTGGCAGAAGGAAGAGAAGTTGAATAAAATTCGATTAGAATGGGAACTGGCTTACTCACCTTAACCAGCTGGACGTCTGGACGTTTGGAGATCTCACATGTCAGCGTTAGATGATTAAGAAGGCCACAGGGCGTGCCGTCAGGCGTGTGCACCGGGCAAATAAAGCCCCAGGCATCGGGCAGCAGCTGACGTGCCTCGGTGGTGCGCATGGTGGTAAAATAGGAGCCACGATGTATCGCGCGAAAGTGGGACATGTAGCGCATGCGATTGATGTTCTCAGCCATAATGACCAGACCACTATTCTGCATAAGACCTAGACCAGAACGCGAGGCAATGTTACCAGTAGCCAGGAATGACTCCATCGCACGTCCCACGCCGCCCGCCTGTCGCATGCACTGCGTCATTATGGAGCTGCTAATAAGGGCATCTGGAGTGTTGAGCTTTTTTTGCAGACATTTGCGCAAGTTCAGTAGCCACATTTCAATGCGCTCCGCTAGATACTTCTGGAAAAGGTGTCCCGGCAGCAAGACCTCCTGCATCATGGCCGAGTCAACATTTTCGACCTTGTATTGGCCTTGGGCACATTGGAATAGCTTTTGCACCATGAAGACAATCATCCGAAACTTGTCCTCTTTGGACTCTAAGTGTATCATGATACGTTCGCGCATTATAAACTCCGTAACTGCATCATCCGGAAGCCAGTCTGGCACCTCGGGGAAGCGGGAACGAAAGAGAGTGCCTATAAAGGACCTACACTCTGTAGAGGTATAGACGCCCTCATTCTGCACATCACGCAGCATGCTCTCCACGCAGCTAACGTAGTATTTGTCCGACTCATAGCCCTGCACTAGGCAATTGTAGATCTGCTCATCTGTATAGTCCATCAGGCACTTGAGTATCAGGCAAACAGGCACATAGGACAAACGTTTCATATGCGAGAACATGAAGCGTGCCGTTCCATTGCTCAGGTAGTGCAGCACATTTGTCAGCGACTCTTCGTCATCGCGCACCGTTTGCACCATGACGCCCAGTTCGGTAAAATTGTGACCGCGATCTTTCCACGACGATCGCTTGACACAAATGGGATGATTACGCCGCGTCATGATCAACATGCGCACGATTTTCTCATTGCCGCGTATCACAAATATGCCGCCCCATTCGCTGTCATGCTCGCCATGCTGTACCATCTGCTTCGGCGTCGCTTGGTGCAGATTACAGGCACGTGAACGCAGCATGACTGGCACTTCACCCAGATCCATGTTGATGGATGATTTCTCCAAACCATTGACACTCCAGCCCACTCGTACGGAGCACATACCCGCGTAGGAGACATGCAGCTGGCGTGCGTCTGTGGGATATATTTCGCGTGTTCGAACATCAATCACGTCCAGCGGCACCTGCGGCTTTGTTATCCAAATACTCTCGATATTTATGTTAATACGTTCGCCGGAGGGAAGGCTGAACTGCTGTGGCACCATATATTTGGCCACATGATTCAGGCCCACGGTCATCATTTCATCGAACGAATCTACATGCGGCGCTCCTAAGTTCGCGAGATACTGTCAGAGCAGAAGAAATGTCTTAAAGATTGCTGTTTATATTACTATTAATCACTTACTTTATTTAGCGCTTTTGGTATTTTCTTAAACTCCGGTCGAGAGTTTGTTAATTCTGGATATTCTTTCATTTTTTCCATTTTATATTAATCAAAACAAAAGTTAAACCGAATGCGCGTTGCACGTGCTGTGTTATGTCGATAACACATGTATCGGCGGTGCTGCCAACCTGCTGCAGTTCATGCCGGCACTGTGTAAGGTAACGTGTAAGCTTTAATTGCGGTGACGTCACAATACGTTTGCATTAATATTTAAATAATCGTGTCTTTATATTATGTTTAAAAGACTTTAAATAAAAATTTTAATATTTATAAACTTTAAATAGACATAAATATGCTCTTTTCGATATTAATTGTAAAAAAATATCGATCGTGCAATGATCTGTAACCTTCTGACGACGATAACTCAATCGATAATTTAACAGTTAGTTGGCGCCAAGTGATCACATCTCTAGTGCAAGTGCATTTTGATTATGAAAACTATTCTAATTGTGTTACGTTTTGTGCAAAAGTGCGTGTGTTAACAAGTGTGTTGCAAATCTAACAAAAGCGGAAGTAATGTGTTTTGCTGCGAACTTAGAAATGTCAAGGAGCACGTCCAGCAACGATTTGTATGCAGCGGAAATGAACTGTAAGTCGGAAGCGTCAACGTGTTGCTGCTTAATGAAGTCGCTCCATGTTGATGTCTTGCTACCACTTTTAATATTGTTGTTGTTGTTGTTTTGCCCATCTTAGCCGCAAAATAATGCACAAGTTTGTTGCATTATTTATGTGAATGTAGAATTAGCTATAAGCATGACTCCTTGACAAAGCAGAGCGAGCTCCACATTGTTGCTTGTGTCTCGGCGTCGCATGAATGCCTGCTGTCAGAGAGGGATGACACTAATACTATTTGATCTAATAAGAAATGTACTATGCATATTTTCTTTCCTTTTTACTCCAATTGGAGGCTTCGGATTTGCTTCAATGGGTTTTTTATTTGTTGACATTGTTTTTTTTAACTATTCATGGAGTAAATGCCAGAGAGAGATGGCACTAATACTATTCGAGCTAATAAGATATCTTATTTCCCTTTTCAATCTAATTGGAAGCTTACGGCCAATTGCGAGTCTTGTTCGATCGAACTGTTGATAAATAATAATAATAATAATAATTAAAATAATTTAATAAGTATTATTGAATTCATAAACTGATAAATACATGCCTAATCTCTTGCTAAGAAATTCGTTGAGTTTGTCACACTTTGGTTTAGTGCATTAAGTTTCTATGGCCAGAAAGTTCTAATTAACCACTGGAGAGCGTCATCTGGCATATATGAGGCGTAAGGAGGCCAGGCATAATGAAGCTTCAAACTTGCCTTTTCCAGTTATTATGAACTGCAGTTCAGCTCAGTCAAAGAAAGAAATCCAATCGAAACTTGAGGAAAAACACAAGAAGCCAGACTGCGTCACTAGGAGCAGGAGCAGGAGCAGGAGCAGCAGCAGGAGCAGAAGCAGCAGCAGCGAGAGTAGAAGCTGCTTCGGTTTATTATTCCATTATAATGAACACAATGCACATTTTCTCAAACTATCTTTGGCTGCCAGTATACTGTTCCTCTCTCCGCGCTTCCTCTCCCACACTCCCCAGTATCTTCTCTTGCAGTGTTTCCTAGTGTGTGGCGTCAACTTTTTGCTTTAGCTGTGTCCTTGCTGCTTGTTACTTTCGCTGTTGCCATTGCAACATTTGCCTGCTGCAATCTCACCCCGCACCAAAAAAAAAAACAAAAAGAAAATCAAAAAGGCTGATGATAAAGGCATCAGGCATGGTCGGGGGCATGGGAGGAGGCATGGGCATGAACGTGGGCCTGGGCGTCCGCAGGAGGCAGTGGGCGTGGCTGGTTAGCGAGTTTGTAGCAAACACGCTTAAAGTTTTTCCGTTTTTATTTCGACCCAGCACCACAATGACATTATAGGGTATAACCTGCTGTCATATCAGTAAGCTTCTGAAAGTCAGCAAAAACGTAGGCTGCCTAATCCTTTAAGAAATGAGGACATTCCAAGGAAAATAAACATTTCCATTTCATTTATGCATTGTTTATGTGAAATTTGGAAATTTTTTATTTATCCCCCTAGAAATGTATAATCTTTATTATATATTGTCGGTGTTAACCTACTGTTCCGCTTGTGTATGCTAGTTGGGAACGACTGCAAAGCAAAACATGGCAAATTGCATTGTTGATTTTCATTTTCAAGCCTGAGCTGTCTCTTCTAGTGTCTCCACATTCTCTTAACTTGTTCAGTCTCCCTCACTCTCTCGCTCTCGCTCTCACTCTCTGGCGACACTTAGCAGCAGGAAATCCTAGCGAATGTGTGCGCCCCCTTCTCCGCTTTTTCGCTTTTCCATGCAGCTTTCACTGCTCATTCAAAGTCATTGCTGCGTGTTTCCCACTTTTTCAAATGCCGTCGACAATGGCCAAGTTCTAGCCAACGAGAGGGAGACAGATAATACGTTAGAAAGAGAGCGAGAATGTAAGTTACATTGACGCACGAAAGAGACGGCAACAAAAATCTGTTGCAAAATGCATTTTCATTCGAAACTTTTGCCCAAAAATAAAAGAAAACTTTGCTTCGAGTCCATTTCGCAAAAAAAGAAGACAATAAAAACAATGCAAATAAAAATACAAACATCTCTCTCTCTCCCTCTTTCTTTCTCTCTCTCTTTTCTCTTTCTCTTCTCTTCTCTTACTCCTTCTCTTTCTCTTTCCGCTTATATAGATCTATACACATTAACTATCAATAACTATACATGCCATAGCTCTGACTAATTAAGAAAATTCTAAAGAATCAATAAACTTTTTCTATAACTGAATGCGATCAAATGATCATATGGCAGCTACTGTATGTTGTGTCCTACTGAACCGACAAGTTTTTGTTATTTTTGTAGATTATTGAGTGTGCAGTTTTTAATGTGCATTGCGAAATGTTGTTGTTAATGATGATGATGATGATGATGATGATGATATTGTTATTGCTTCTCCTTTTGTAGCGCGAATTATGCCTGAGTGTGTTTCAGTGCCAAGGTGAGAAATGAAAATGCCGAGGAAAAACAAAAGAAAAGTTGACACGCTTCACAACTTATAGTTGTTGTTGTTGTTGCTGTTATTGTTGTTGATGTTTTTGTGGTCGATCAAAATGTGGCAAGTGTTTTATAGCGGACATCTTAGTCATGAGATTCCCACTTGACGTGTCTGGCTAAATTTAAAACGAATTCACATGATATATATGCAAATTCACTATATATCACATCATATACACATATATCGCTTAATCAAATGCATAGATTAAAAGCACATAAATCAAGGAAAATCCAAATATCATAAAACCAAACACTCATCAAATCGAAGAGCGTCTAACATCCTGCTGTTGCATAGATCATTTTATGCTCTTTAAGGTTGATCGTGCTCAAGATCAATTCCTAAGAGCGATAGATTCGAAGAGCGAAATATAGTTTGAATGCGATCTTCTGTTAAAAATTTGAATGAGATCAATCGCTGAGAACGATAGATTCGAGATATAGTTTGAATGCGATCTTCGGTCGAAAATTTGAAAGAGATCAATCGCTAAGAACGATAGATTTGGAGAGTTTGAATACGATGTTCGGTCGAGAGAATAAGAGAATAAGAGAATGAGAGAGAGAGAGAGAGACAGTTCTTTTAAAAATAGCCCTGCGTTTGTTAGAATCAAAAGTTTTGCTCAGTTTTTCACGCGGCGGCCAAGTGAAAAGTAGCAGACGACGCGAATCGGAAAATTCTTGTGAAATTTTCCATAGTATACATACACACATACACATAAACACATACACATGGCAACATATGTGTATTAAAGTGTAACTTTCATGTTTATGGATCTAAATATCATATATATATATAAACCTGTATATATATATACATAAAGAGTAGTTGTATGTTTGAGCTGATCCATAGATCTATTGAAGGTGACCAAGGTGATTGTTAGCAAGCGAAAATCAAAGAGTGAAAGTCAATAAAAAAAAGTTGCGAAATCGCGCGTGTGATTGGTGTATATAGATATATATAGATACAGATATTTACGGCTGATCTGTGCTGTGACTAGCAGCTGGCTATAGTTATATATACGTATATATATACGATATATAAGTGCCAAGAGTCTGTTGTTTTGCTGTTTGCTGTTCAAGTTGAACGCGAGGAGGCACAGTTCTTTGTTTTGCTTGGTCAGAAAAGAAAAGGCGCATTAAGAGTGCAAGAAAAGCGCAGTAAAATCGCAGGAATAACTGTGGCGAAACGAGCAAACTGAGGAAGAACAGCGATATAATATCACAGTGCAATAAACAGATAGAAGAACTTTCCTTTGTTCTGCCAGCATGGGCAATGCGGAGTCCACGCAGTCAACAAATGAATCAGTCGCTGAATCCACAGCGGCAGCTGCAGCAGCAGCAGACGATGAGCCCTGGTGGCAGCAGATTGAACATGAGAATTTAGTGCTGCAGCAGCAGTCGGATCAATCGGAGCAGTCGGAGGCAACTGCAACAATCACAATGAGTAAACAGCAAAGGGAGCTTCAAAAAACGCAGACTGACATAGCTGTGGAGCAGGAGAAGGAGCAATCTCTGGAACAATTTAAGGAGCAGCTGGCAGAGAAGCGTGCGGCGCGTCAAACTGCGGTGCAGGAGTTGCGCGATGAGGTAGCCCAACTGCGACAGCAATTGGCTCAAGCGCAAGCAGAGAATCGCAGCCTGCGAGGCGAGAAGCCTGAAGAGGCAAAGGACGGGGGAGCGGCACAGCAGGAGCAGGCTGCAGCGGATGAGGAAACGCGCAGTCGTGGTCGCCAAGCGAACATTGAGCTGGCCGAGGCGCAACTTGCACTGCAGCTGGCCAATGCAGATAATCTGACGCTGCGCGGTGAGGTAGAGGTGGTGCAGCGGCAGGTGGGCACCTTGAAGGAGGTCATATGCTGCTGCAAGCAAATGCTCAGTGTCAAGGAGGAGCAGTGTGCACAGGTGAGCATTGTTTGACAGGTGCAGAGAGTATCAACTGAATCTTCCATGTCTTCTTACAGCTTAAGATGAAGCTAGAGCAGATTGAGAATTCGTTCAGTGAGCGTGAAATGAAAATCATGTCCAACAATCTGCGTCAGGAGTATGAGCGCCAATTGGTTAACATTCGACAGTTGCGTCAGCTATACGAGGAGCGTCAGCGCGTTGCCGCCGCGGAGTATGAGAACCTGCAGCGTTTGATATCCATCAAAAAGGATGAACTGCAGGCGGAGCAAGAGAAGTCAGTAACTGCTACAATTCCTTGGTTTATATAGTTTCTAAAGCTTACTTTAAATTCTTGCAGAACCAAAAGCCTGGAGGATCGCCAACAGCTGCTGCATCAGGAGCTGGAAACAGCCAACGCGGAGTTGTCCAAGCTAAAAGAGGAATGCGCCGAGCACAAGTATGAGCAGCGTGTGCTCAAGGAGCAGGTCGCTGCTGTGAATCTGGTAAGCAGCAGCATTTTACCTATTATATTGTAGGTGTTTCTAATTGAAATCTTTGACAGCTTTTCAGTCAGCTGGTGCTGGGCTTCAATGGCAAGCATAGCATGGATATAGATCGTCTCACACAAATGCTGGAAGAGAATCGTGAACTACTGAATGAAATGACCCAAGCGGAGGGCAGCTGCAGTGATGGTGCTACACTGCCCAAACTGCTCTTTGAGCTGGTCGAACAGGCCACTCCCAAGGAACAGGATCAAGCAGCCACAGGAATAACCACAGCGACAGCTATAACTCAACTCAACAGCTCGAGCGAGGACATAACCGATGCAGTCAAGGATGCAGCTGCATCCGTGTGCGGAGGTGGAGGCGTAGCCAGTGGCAGGCGTCAGTTAAGGCGTCGCAGCGCTGCGGCTGCCTTGAAAAGTTCCGAACCCGAAATTATGGGCAAAATTGCAACGGCACAAGAAATCATTGGCAATTTGCCAAAAGTTTGGAAAGTGTTGATGGAGCTTTTGAGCCACCACAAGATTGAGCGCGTGCAGTTCGAGGAGCAGCCCAGCACAACAGCAGCAACAACAACTGATGCAACATGCGCTGTCCAAGGGGCAACTGCAGGAACAACAAGCGCGGGCAGCCGGAGCACAGAGGGCGCAGCCAAAGGCAACGAGATGAGCGTCAGCAAAACCTACATCAAGCTGAAGGTGAGAGTACTGCTACTAGTTCTATATAGCAGCTTTTCTCCTACCAATACTCCCTCTACTACCAACTCTCTCGCTACCCTCTTTTTAAGTTTCTATTGCATTCTCTTTCGTATGCTCTACTAATTCCTCTACCGTTTCTTTTGTCAATTACTCTCCTCATTTCCCAAAGTGATTCCTCGCCTTGTCCGCCCAAAACTGCTACTGCTACTGAAGTGCTGCGGACAATCGGGCTTGTTAGTTGTCGCATCCGGTTAGCAGATGATGTGCGCAGCTCCCATTGCTCTCCTGTCTGTATGTCTATCTGTCTGTCTGTCTGTCTGTCTGTCTGGTGTTGCAAAGTTTTAGTGAAGTGCAGGCCCAAGTGCGGGCGAGACTTCATTATTGCTGACGTCCTGCAGGAACTGTCGGCTCGTTTAGGGTTAGATTCGACTCAATGGGGAGCAGGGCCAGACAGAAGCCACCGCATCAAAGTGTGGCGCCTGTTGTGCTGCCACATAATTGAATTTATCGGTCAGTTGTGGTGCACAAAATATGTGGCATGACTTCTGCTGCAAGTTCAGCTGGGGTTTTCCGATTGCCAAAAGTGAAATGCAGCCTAGGATGCAGGCTAGGGAATTGCTGATGAGGTGAATTTTTTTTTTTTTATATTCTCAGCAGTTGGGAAATTCGTACAGAATTAATTGAATAAATTGAGTTTAATTCCATGGAGAGTACATCAAATAGGGAAGAGGTATAACTAAAGCTAGACAATGGACGTTTATATGCAGAAAAGATAGTTTATTTAAAATTTGAATATTTTCAATTTCAAAAAGGGTTTCTATTTCATTTGACCGCTCTGTTCAACCTTAGTTTGTATCCTTTTCCCAGCCTCTGTATTATGTATATAAAATAAATTCTAAAAACAATAATTTTCTGTCCATTTAGGATCTTATAATGGAGAAAAAGGCGCTGGTTAAGGAAACTACTCGCCTTAAGACCTTGAATTGCCATCTGGACTTTAGGCTGAACGAACAGGAGAAGCGTCTGAGCGTTGTTAGTCTGGAACTGACCAAGACTTGGCATCTGGTGGGAAAAATGCAACGTCAACATCGCCAGCTGCATACGCAGGAGCAAATTCTTCGCTATCAGCTGCAGCAGAAGCGCCGCCTGCTCAGCGAGCTCAAAGATGAGCTGGAATACTGCCGCAGGAAGTGGGCCATGGCACGGGCCAAGAACGATGAGAGCCAGGAGCTGTGTAATGATTGGAGGCGGGAGTTTGCTCGCCGCAAACTGGAGGATGCCAATCACTCGGCGGAGAGTGGTTACAGCGATTCAGGGCCACAATCGGATGAGGATACTACAGTAGCACAGGGCGAGGATGAAGGAGCAGCTGCTGAAGCCGCAGCATCGGTGCATTGCCGTCGCAAGCACCTCAGAGATCAGTTCGAGCATACACGCAAGATTAAACGAATGCAGAGCACATCGCCAGGTCGTCAAGGCGCTGCGGCAGCTGCAGCTGGTGAGGAGCAAGAGGAGATTGTGCTGCGTTGGAATAGCGCACCTCCCACTTGCGGCTGGCGTGAGCCAGAAGAGGATGAACAACTAATGGAGGAGGATGTGTCCTGTAGCTCACGCGGGGCCGTGCCTAAGGCGACGCACAGCTCACGCAGTAGGCAGCGTGTTCAGATGGAATCGCAAGCAGCTTCTTCGCCCGACTCTGGTACCGCCAGTCGCATACAAAAGTTGGAGGAGCAGTGCAAATCTCTCATCCAACAAGTGCTGGAAACCTCTGGAAATCGCGAGCGGCTGGAGGTACAACTTTGCCGCTTTCAGGATGAGATTGCGCCCGCACAGCATGCGGTGCCTCTGGACGAGTTCATCAATCGCAAGCGACTGGAACGCATGACGCGTGCTAGTTCCGCACCAGCAACAGGCAGTCTCACGCCCCGGGAGGAGGAGTATACTCGAAAGCGCTCCGAGCGCCTTGGTCGTTTGGAGGAGGAATCTCGCCAGTTGTTGTCGCGCATAAAGCGCACCACAGATCGTGGACATTACTTGAAGAAATCGTTGGATCGCCTGAGACGTGCTCCCAGCCGTGAGGGCAGCTTCGAGAGCAACACCGAGGAGGAGCAGCCCAAGCAGCATCTAGTACCCGAGCAGCCAGAACCCAGCACCTCACCGCTTACTGCCGAGGAGGAAGCCTACACTAGCCGCCGTGCCGCGCGTCTGCAGCGCATGGAGCAGGAGAGCCAGCAGCTGCTATCACAGCTCTCGAGGAACACTCAGCGCGGCGAGAATCTGTCCAACAGGTTGGACACTCTGCATGAACGGCATGATCAGCCAGCAGCGGCTCAAACTGTTGCGAGTATATCGTTGACTGTCGAGCAACGCCTGGAGGACATTGAGCGCGTATCCGCGAATCGTGCGGAGCGACTGCGACGTTTGGAGCAACAAGGCAATGAGCTTATTGCACGCCTCAGCAATACGTCCGAACGTGGAACAGCCATGATCAATCGCATCGCAGAACGAGAAGCCAACAAACGGCAGGAGGCGGAGCTCTTAGAACAAACACAGTCCACCGAGGAGGCAGCTACTAGACGCTTGGATAATAACATTGCCAGCACTTCCATTGTGCCGGCAGCACTGGATGAAGCTGCCTGCTGTGTAACCGTTACCACCACGCCCACTCAACTGGCCATGCAGCAACAGTCCACTGGCGCCATACCAAAGTCGGTAACAAAAACTAAGCCCCTGGCTCAACTCTGTGCGGCGGTGCGGCATGAGGATGCCAGCAGAAAACGCAATGAAAAAGCAGTCACAAAGGAGTCGGATAGCTTGGAAGATATGGTGCAACGTTTGATGGCTATACCCTATCCGGAAGAGGGGCACGAAGAATCTGCAGCAAAGAAAAATGTGGAGGAAGTATCTAACAAAGAGGAACGTCAAGAGATGGCTCAAGGGAATGTGGAAGAAGATGAATCCAACAAGAAGAATGATGAACAGGCAGAGCAAATTGAAGAGAAACAAGACTCTTTCGAAGAGGCCACGGAGGCACCTATTGAACCGAAGGAATGCCAACAACGTGGAAACGACAGTTAAAACTTTGAAGACTTTTGAATATATTCATTCAGTCATGATATAGACTACGAATACGAATACTCGCTGAATATAATACTGCGCACAGATTTATTCCTTTATGTATCTTATATATATATATCTTATATATGTTTGTGTAATATCGATTTTATAACTGATATATATTAAAGTTTTTCCAAAATTTCCGGTTCAGCATAGGTTTGCTGAAGTGTCTGTCTTTCTTTATATTTAAGTCGTATAAAAAGGTTTTACAGTGGGTACGGTGCCTGCCAGTAAGATCCCTGTATTTGGTATATCCAGTTTGACCCTTGTTGTGTATGTATGTGATCTAGGAACGGCTCTCACCCTCAATCTAGCTTCCTTGTCACTCTATTTCTCTCACTCCCAAGGACTCTGTTCTCACTCTCTTTCTCCCAAATTAAATGTCTCTCTCTCTCTTTCACTCTAGATGTCTCTTATAGGAATGCCTCTCACTCTCAGTGTCTCTCTTTCGCTTTGAAGGTCTCTCCCCAACTCTCAATGTCTCTCTCCTCAGTCTCCCACACGCTGTATGTCTGATTCGCTCTCTCTCTATCTCTCTTTCGTTCTTTTATTTTCCCTCTCGCTCTCATGACTCCATATGTGCTTTTTAAATTCAGGGTCTAGTTTAAAAAGCAATCACGCGTAAATTTCTTAAGGGCTTAAGTGCATACAGTGATACGCCGACAGCCTGCATAAGTTTAGGGGATGCTGTTCAGGGGTTGGGAGAGATTAGCGGTTCTATGATGTGTGGTAACAGAATAGAGAAGGAGGTGGGGAGATGCAGAAGCAAATGCTGCAAGTCCGCTAACTACTTAGTTAGCGTCGTCTGTCGAGTGTTATGCAAATGTGAGATATGCCTCCTCATCTACGCTCCCTCACGTTCATACGATGCGATTGCGTTCGCAGTCAAAAGTGCTCAGGCATAAAAACAACAGACATCGTAAGGTTCATGTGCTTTTAAAACGAACAGAGATTCTACATTAACTTATCCGTCGTTGTCTTTTGGCCTTGCGAAATCGTCAACTTTACTCCTTCTGCAAAGTGTTGACCCGTTTAAGCGCCTTAAATTCTTTATAATTGCGAATTTTTCAGATGAATTCCATTTTTTTTATATATATTTATATAGATTTATTAAATTAATTATATTTATTTAATTAATTTGTTGAATTAAATTTTATAGAAATATTTTATAAATCTCATTTAAAATTGTTAAAAAATATTTACTCCTTAAAATGACCTGCAAATCCCATTAACAGTACAGAAGTTCGTCTGGAATATTTACATCCACAGTAATAAGCACAACTCCCACATAACATTTACTCGAACAACAGCTCTGTTAAGTGTTCATGCTGTTAAGCAGTGGACTGTCAACAGGGGCACGTTTAAAACTACCCCTGCTTCAGAATGAATACTTCCAGTCGCAACTCCAGCAGCTTCGAACATGCTGTTCGATGTTAACAGCGCCGCTGTTAAGGCTTAACAGTGCGCTGTTAGACTCGTCAAACTCTGCATACTTTACAGCGTATAAGACTTTAACAACGCCATTGCTGCTGTTGGCAGCGCCATCTTTTAGCTGAAAGTAGAAGAACAGCAGTAAAGCTTTTGTAAGTTGAACTCTTAGCTTTCCCCTGTAGCTTTTGGCTGCTGTATAGTGTGAATTCGTTAGACGAAACTTTTGTGAAGATGCTCACTTCGTTGTGTGTTTAATTGTTGTGGGAGTTGTGCTGACACGCCCACCGAAACGAAAGGGTGGAGCGTGCACTGAAAATGTATACAAAATGTTGCAAGTTGAGAGCAGCAAGTTGCAAGTTTGCCTGGCTGAGCGTCAAATTAATAAAAAGAGCCGGACGTACCACAAGCTGTGAAAAAGCAATCTTTTGCGTCTGCGTGCAGCAGCGATCACAGTCAGCATACTCACTTAGAGAAATCGGGGGGAATGTTCTAAAAGGGAAAACAAAAAGAGTTAAGTGTGCTTGTAGAAATTTTAGAGGAGCTTTGTTTTTTGCTCTAATATATTTAATTTGTAATTTATTTAAAAAACTTTTCAATTCATTTTTGTGCAGTGTAGTTAAGTGTTTCTTCCAGCTTGTTAAACTTAGTTTAAGTGCGCTGCAGCTAAAGATTTATGCAATTCTCGCGCGAAGCCCAAGCGCCGCTGCTTTTGGAGCAGCACAATAATCTAATTTATTAAAAAGACTGCAGTCGCAGTCGCAGTCGCAGTTTCTTCTTTCTCTCTCTCTCTTTCTCTGCCTCTGTCTGTGCCTCTTTGGCTGTGTGCAGCTGAGCTCGTTTTGGTTTTTGATTTACGCTCAAATAAATTAAAATATCATAAAAAGGAAATTAAAATTCACTCATACAAACACAAACCGAAGAAGAAGCAGAAGAAACTGAATTGTTACCAAAGGCCCCTAAAGTCTGCGGCTCTTAACTACGGCATCTCTTCATCTACATCTCACCCTCTCCCTCGCTCTCTCTCTCTCTTTCTCTCTCTCTCTGTCTCCATCTCTGTTTGCTTGGCTGTCGCTGCGGGCTTTTAACTAATTTTTAAACAACTAAAAATACAAATAAATATTTTAATGTGTGATTTACGACAATGAGACGCACAGGGGGTCGAATCTTCCACTTGGCCCAAGTCTTCCACTCTCTCTCTCTCTCTTTTGCTCTTCCTTCTCTTCTCCCGCCTTTACGCTGTCGTCTCTTGCTTCTCGCCTCCCTCACTTCGATCTCTTGAGCTGCATTTAAATTGGATTTGTGCGCTTCTGGCGCTCACAGTGGCTGGCATTAAGGCATGTAGGGGGCATGTTGGGTGACGGGGGGCGGTGGGCGTGTTGGTGAGGGCATGGCGCATTGTCTGAGCTTGGGGCAACGCCTTGTGCCCCACAATGAAATACAATTTAAGCGCCTTTAATGAACTGCGCACAGCGAGCTACAACTGTTCAACTGAATGGTACACTGAAAAAAATCAAATAAGCAATTAATTCATTTCTCCATCTCTCTATCAATATTCCCCCTTAACACCTGTGTTTATAGGGTATTTCAATCAAAAGTTAATAGCAAAATTTTTGATATAATTTAATTGGCGCATAAAAATCGTAAATCTGTTGAAATCTGAAATCTGAAAACTTTTTACGATCGCAGCAGCAGCAGAGGCATTTTATTAATTGGCCATAATTAATTGGGAGTTTTATATGTGTAGCAGTTGAAAGTCGTTTGCATTTTTGATATCTTTCAATATCGTTTGGCATTGCACATTAACCACTTGATCTGCACATAAAGCAGGCTAAGTCGAATCATGAAGCGTATCGTGATACACCAGTCGGGTGGCACTGATTTCATATCATTATCTATAATAAGATACGAACTTTGTTTATATTACTATAAAGACAACGTTTCATATTCACAATGTTTCTTATTCCTTCAATAAGTTCACGATTTCGAAAAGTCATTTTAAAGAATGTGATCTTAAAAATTTCAATTATTTTTGAATATTATATTATTCGATCTATATCTATGTCATTGATTCCGTAATGTAACCTATAATAACATTCATATTCATAATACTATAAAGACAACGTTTATTTGGAAAATAATATTATAATTCGATTTATATATATAATATCAATGATTCCATAACCCATGGAAACATATGAGCTTCATTAATATTTTTGTATGAACAAATTATAATACAGTTCCATACTCCCAAATAATTTCTCAATTTCTGTGTATATTTTTTAAGAATTTGATCATAGAAAATTTAATTATATTTTACGGAAATTTGTTTTGTACAATTTTGATTTATATATATGAATATCAGTAGGAAACAATATATACCGAAAATTTTAGCTATAAGTATAATTAGAGTCCAAAAAAAAAAAACGTTTGTAAATTGAAAAACTTGTTGAGCGTTGATGGGGCTTATGAACGCATGCAATTGCCTGCAATTAATTAAAAATCGATTGACATTCATAAAAAGTGAATTGTGGCAACCAACGCCGCGGGGCGAAGCCAACAAACTTGCAACGTGCAACGTA
>JBANCZ010001978.1:0-18061 GCA_037040025.1 Sphaerogastrella javana | reverse complement strand
CACCCATACACACACACACACACACCCACATACACCCACACACCCATACACACACCCATACACACCCATATACACCCATACACACACCCACACGCAGACACAGAGTCATGTCAGCTTAGAGCGACAACAAAATATTGAAGCCCACAACGGAAATCGCTTAATAGCCATAAATAATGGACCGTACAGCCTTACTATACGTTGGCATCCCAAGCATCCCAAGCACCCTGAGCACCCTGAGCATCCTTAGCACCCTACAGCAGGTGTACAACAATTTGAAGGACCAGGTGATGGTAGGCACACAGTTAATTATCATCTTATTTAGATTAAATAACAATAATTTTTTAATCTAACATACAAAATTATTATAACACTCATTAACTAAAGGGTTTTCCTATACAAGATGTTATTTTGATTAGCCCAGTATTTCGATAGATGTTATGAAAAGGAGAATGTTCTGTTAGAATGGTGATGATTAATTTGGATAATCTTGTTTCTTATTAAAGCCATTACTTTCTCCTTATAAAGTGCTTTAAATAAATTTCGTTGAATATAAAAATATCAATTGATATAAAATTAAATTAAATTAAATATTTAACAATAATAGCGTATACTATTATTCAAGTTCTTCGAGTATCGTATTCGAACTACGCCTGTAACTATACCAAACTTTATGACCAAATGAATTTTTTTTTTTTAAATCCCTATAAAATTATACCAGTTTAAGCTCTATCATTAAAAAAAGGTAGATATATGCATAAAGTTGAAATGTTGGTTTTCATTTTGAAAGAGTCGTATTAGTTATAAGAACTCTACTTGTATGTGGGATAGTCCCAACTAGCGAATGTGTGGGTGCAAATATTTCGCTTATTATTTAGTATTACTCTACATTTTAGTGAAACAGTGATTCTGACCATTTGACCATTTGACCATTTGACCGTTCGACCATCGTGGCAGGCGAAAATTGTTGTTGCTACTATAATCATTAGGTTGTCGTTAAAGCATTTTGTTCATGTAGTTAACCTGAATATCATTCTACTAAGCACTCGCGTTTGCTTGATGCTTTGACATTCCGCACACACGCAGACAGACAAAAAGGCAGACAGACAGACAAAGAGACAGAGATACAGACAGATACTAAGACAGAGAGACAGACAGAGAGACAGACACATGCATGCATGGGTGTTCAATCAAACTAAGCGCAAACAAGTCTGGAGACTGGAAAAAAGACAGAAGGACCTGAAGATGGGAGTGCGGCAGAGAGCAGGAGAAGAGCGGTTAAGAGAAAAGCCAACGAACCGTATAAAATAAACAGGCAGCAGGATGTGAGGACACACAGGCCACAGGACACGGGACACAGGACAGAGGACAGAAGACAGAAGAGAACACGGAGATGGCAAACGGACGCCGCCAGAGTGAACTTACTTAAGCAACTGATTTTCAGATTTTACGCTCTGCGTACAGCTGTCTATGTGTGTGTGGGTGTATTCGAGTATAAGTGTGAGTGTGAGTGTGAGTGTGGGTGTGTGTGCGAATGTAAGTGTGAGTATGAGTGTGTGTGCGAATGTGAGTGTGTGTGGGTTTTTAATTTCTATTTCATGTCAATAATGTGCTGCTGATGATGCCATTGGTAATGTGTATGTACATGAGTGTGACCGTGTGTGTATGTGTTGGTGTGTTGGTGTGTGTTGGTGTGTGGTATACTTTGCCTTTGTTTGCCTGTGGGGCACCTGTATCACCTAAGCATAAACACAACCATACAGACGAGGTCGAATGGAATGGATTGTGAAGGTGGCTGTAGTAGCGGAACCGGAAGTGGTCGAGGGAGGTTAGTGGAGCGGAGAGGGTCGAGGCAGACAGGGGTGCATGGCATCATTCATCATTCATGCTAGTTGTAAATAATGTTACCCACAGGATTCTTTGCGCTTATTAAGGTGATAAATCAAAAGTTCTGGCGCTGCTTTTTTTGCCTTTGCTTCTACTTCTTCTTCGGCTTTTGTTGCTCCTCCTTCTGGTTTTACTTGCTTTTGCCCATATCCTTCATCTGCACTTTCGTCTCCAATGTCAGTTTGTTTGTCCAAGAGCTCAAGCTCTGCTCAAGTGGGCAGACTGGGAACGACTGACAGAGATGGAAAGAGAGAAAGCAAAAAGAGAGCCATCGAAATTGAGCGTTCTTTTCTCATCTTTATATTTAGTTTTGTGCAGTTGTCAATCACACATTTTCTATATTCCATATTCCATTTTCGATTTTCCATGTTTCATATTCCGTTAGCCATATGCCACCTATGCAACGCATTAGTATTAGTTTTCTTCCTTCCATTTTCTTCGAACCCTTTTCCAGCTATTTTCGATGTTTGCGGGTTTCGATGAATATTATAAAAATTACAAGCTACCACTAAGTTTTAAGCCCAATACGCCGCATCAAACACACACACACAAACATATACACATAGGGATTGAATGAGTCTCTGAACAATATCCCTAACAACCTACAAATAATTGCAGTATACAATTCTTAACTTCAACAAACTCACATATAAATAGCACACATATCACAGTCAGGATCTCTTACTCTTTTTCTCTTTTCCTACCTATCTTACCCCATACTCTCTACAAATAGAGTGTTTTACCAACACTTCCAATTCGAAGATTACAATTTCGCAAGTTGTGTTTGTCTGTGAGGCAGGAAAAAGCTCAACGCGACTAATTAACACCCACAGCAAGCCAACACGGCGACAGCAGCAACAGTTGCTGTTGTCAATGTTGCTGTTGCTGTTGTTGTTGTTGTTGTTGTAGTTGAACACGCAATTAGCAACATTAGTTCCGGTGCGGTCTTATGACAGCTCTATGCTAGGTGGCGCTGTTTGCAGTTACAGCGATTTTTACTAATCATAAGTGTGAGCAGGCGCCTCAACATTTCCGTAACTCTCACTGTCGCACTCTCATATTCCCACTCTCTTTCTCTATCTATCTCTCTCTATCCCTCTCTCTTTTTCCCACACTCTATATCTATTTCTCTCTCATTTAAGGTAAGTCTACCTTTCTCTTTCTCTACCTTCCCCAACTTCCTCATACTGAATCTGCGTCACTCTTCTAACTAAAATTTGCACAAATCACAGTTAGCACTGGAAACTGGCATTGATTTATTGAGATTTATTATATTTTTGGATTTATTAATTACACATATTGATTAAAATTTTTTTTTTTTTTTTGTACTTTATACTTTAAATAATAATAATTTCAGATTTAATGAATAAGCATATATGCATGTTTATAGAAATACCAATAAAAAGCAAAAATAGTTTCACAATGAAATGTAAATAAAATCAAATTAAATATAAGTATGTTATAAAAGAAAATTAAATATATATATATATATATATATATTTGAATTAATCAATGGCATTGAAATGCAAATACAAATCGAAATTTTCAATCGAATTATTGTCAACTTCAACAGATGACAGCAACAAATTGCATTTGATTAATAGGAAAAGAGTTTTTCATTTTGCATCAAATTTCATTTCATTTTATTATAAATTTTAATCATATGACAATGACGAAATGTGACCAAGAAAATTACTATGTTACATATAACAAATATCATGTATAAATAACATTCATTTATGCATGTTGACAGTTGTAATTGTAAAATATATTCTACCTTTTCAATCTCAGCTTCATTTATATGATTCAAAAAGAATTATTATATGACATATTATATATAATACAAGTCCTAAGTATACAGAATATTCAAGGTCGCAATGGACATCACTAGTTGGCTTTTTAATAAATTAAATGCACTTGCGGTGCAAATCCAAGTAAATTGTTGACTAAACTTTCAATTAAACAAAACGTGAATTAATCAAAATGACAAAAGGAGAGTCCTAAAAGGATACCAAGGCACCTTTGATATGCTCACATATAAACATTAGATAAACACAGATACACACTCACACACACTCACCCACCTATACACACAAGTGGCACGTGGTCAACGTGTCAACGTGGCAAAACAAATGATGATATGAGAACTGTGAGTCAAATGAAATGTCCGCAAGATAAACAATAACAAAATAGGACAAAAAAAAAAGAAAGAAAAGAGAGACAAACTGAGAAAGTGAAGAAGGAAGAGAGAGTATTATTGTGTGTGTGTGTGTATTGTTGGAGAGTAAGAAAAAATAAAAACAATAACAGTTGACACATTTTTGTGTGCACGAAGCAAAATGAAGACGTTTTGGTAGATAAGAAGTAAGACAAGTAGAAGGCGAAATTGAGCCGCTGCCTGCAAATAAAAACAATATTCCCCAGCAGATAAATATATAGAATCACACAAATACACAGATACACTCACACACACACACACATACACACATACACACACACATACACACAACAGCCTCAACATTGTCTCAGCTAACAAAATAATATCTAAGGAAAAGGTATGCTGAAATTTTCAACTAAAGCAATTGTGCTGTAGATAGTTCACGTTTTTTCTAGGGTATAAGATCTAGGAAAAAAGTTAGACTGCAATTTTTAACTGAAAGTTATATTGTGTAGATATTTCCTCATTGTACAGGGAAAGGGATGGCAAAAAAATTCGATTAATCGATTTATTTATCATATGATTAATTTTGACCTTGCCATTACATACATTACACTTTCTTCGATTCGATCAAATCAAAATTTTTAGAAAAATAATCGATTAATGCGCATCATATGATTAATCGTGCCATCGCTTTCCGGGGTATAGATAAGCACATGCAACTCTGCTAGTTGGGAGGGTCTTTAAACCACAATATCAGACAACTGGCAAGAACTGGTTGGGTGGCAGTTTGGGGCTGAACATTAACCGCAATGCGCCTCTGTACTCAGGCAGCTCACCCAGTCACTCCGTCATTCCGTCACTCCGTCATCCAGTCATTTAGTCAGTCTGTCACTCCGTCAGTTTGTCATTCTGTCAGGTCGAAATGTATTTGCCAAGGATGCAGGGTCGGACATGCTGACCGCCAAGCAAACATTGGGCCTAATCAAAAGTCACAAACAGGCACACATATACATACACATGCCTACAAATACACACATACACACACACACATACACACACACACACACACACATACACACACACACATACACACATACACACATTGAGTAAGGCAAAACTGGGCAGCTTCTTGGCCAAAAAGCAAGCCAAGTAAACAGAACGCAAACTATTTGTTTGACAGTCTTTGAGTGTGTGTGTGTGTGTGTTATTGCTATTGTTAGTTTATGTTTGTGTCTGTGTGTGAGTGTGTGTATCTGTGTGTGAGTTGTGGCTAAAATATTGTGTGTGTGTGTGTGTGTGTTTCCGAGTTTCCAGTTTCTATTCCCATTTTGCTGGCACATTCTCTGGGTGAGTATGCATCTGTTGTTCTATCAGGCAATTTGACAGTTACTAGCTACAGTTACAACTACACACACACACACAAATTCACACACATACACACTTATACTCACTTGGACACATGCATATGCATATCACTGGATTTATTGTTTGAATCGTATTCAACCGCTGTTTACTTTCTTATTGCAGCAATTGCAGTGGCATGCCACAAACTTTTTATTTTGGTTTAGCATATATACCATATATATACCATATATGTAGCATATATATGTATTCGCATTTAGAACAATTATAATCAAGATATCAATTTCAAGCGCTTTGAAAAATATCACTTGAATGCATTTAGTTATAATCAAAAACAATTG
Source organism: Sphaerogastrella javana (assembly GCA_037040025.1). NCBI lineage: Eukaryota > Metazoa > Arthropoda > Insecta > Diptera > Drosophilidae > Sphaerogastrella > Sphaerogastrella javana. Next base: position 12,313 of record JBANCZ010001978.1, on the reverse strand, counting down.
CCCTGTTGAATTGAATTATTGAACTATTCATTTATGAACTACCAAATTGACTCATTGAATTTTACAACTTTACAATAACATATTACAAAGTTAGGAGCTAGTCAGTTCGTAAAACGTCGGACGGATGTGGCACTGTGGCACCAAAGCTCAGCTTAAGCATAAGTAATGTTTTGTGGCCAATTTGTGAGGACACAAACAGAAATTGAAAGCGGATGTGAGAAAACAAGTGAGCAGGAATAGCTTACAAAACTCAAGCACGCACACCCTGACACATCTTGGCATCGCAGCGGCAGAGATTGTAATAGACGACTCTTGCCACATGCCACATGCCGCATGCCGCATGTTGCATGTCCCAAGCCATGACATGCGCTGCACCCCACGCTCCATGCACCTGACAGTTAATGGTCTAATGAAATGTCGTTGAGTTATCGCAGCTGCTTACCGGCTTCGCCCAACTCACTCACAATGCCTGTCTGGGCAACACAATTAATGGCCACAGAAGGTGTGCGAATACGTGTGTCTGTGTGTGCGTGTGTGTTTGGATGTACATGACATGCATATTGCTGTAGACGCAGTTGTGACTGATAGCAGATACAGATACAGATGAAGATACAGATACAAATATAGATACACAGATACAGATACAGGGTACAGGATACAGGATACAGATACAGATAAAGATACAGATACACAGACACAGATACAGATACAGGTATAGATACAGATACGGATAAAGATACGGATACAGATTCAGATACAGATACAGATTAAGATACAAATACAGGTACAGATACAGATACAGATAAAGAAACAGATACACAGATACACAGATACAGATACAGATACAGATACAGATACAGATACAAATACAGATACACAGATACAGATACAGATACAAATACGGAGAGAGACAGAGATTCATTTACAGATACAGATACAGATGAAATCACAATTCTGAGGGTCAGCTGCCGCCCAAGCGAGTTCTACCAACAGCAGGGGAAATCAGAGACAATTGAAGCGAATGCGTCTGGTGAAGAGGTGAACAGGTGAAGAGGTGAAACGGCGAAGAAGTAAAAGGAAGAAAAAAACGGAGGAAGAGCATGACAGGAAGCAGTCGAAGAAATAAGAAAGAGGAACGAAGCAAAGGTAAGCATTCAGTGGAGCGGAAACGCGTTGCGATTTAAATAACCTCTCAGCTGTGCTGAGTGATGGATATTATTCGTATTGCAGGACTTAAGTTTGAGATTTGCAAATCCCCTAAAGTGTTGTGAGATCTGAAGTGACGTTTAAGTTGAAGTTGGCTATCGAGATGAAATTGATGTGACTATTACTGGCAGATACTTGATGGCGATACCACCAGAGCATTTGTGTCATAATTCGTTTGGTTTAATCATAAATAATTGATGATTTTTATTTGAATTGAATTTTTTAAATTGGAAAAACTTGAGTTGAACTATTTTGTTTTTTCAGCATCTGATAGATAATAAATTGAATATGTTTGGCTTTGGCAATGGGTCGTATTGTTGGGTCATACTGATGTTGTAGCGTCAGCAATTTCTGATATTTTTAATTAAAAAGTCGTTATTTGACGCATGTATAAATATAAGTATGATGTTAATTATTTTTAGTCTGCAATAAATCATAAATGCGAGAGGCCATAATATGAAATCAATTCGGCTGCCATTTGCAGGCAGTTCAACAATTCCACATTTTCGCGTTTCGGCAGTTCAATATTCTGGCAGAGCGTGAATGAAATAACTTATCATTTGCACCAGATATTTGTACGAATTCATAAAATGAAAGCCAATTAAATATCTCACTGGATGAGTGACAGGCAAACAGCAAGGAGCAATAACAACAACAACAACAACAACAAACGTAACTTTGATAGCCTGGCAAAAGTTTGCGGAAACAAATTTACATAACTGATTAAAAACTTTTGCTTTCATTGCTTCAATTTGCTATTTTAAGATGATGGCAGACACGATGGATTCTTGCCAAATGCTAAGGAAGCACAAACACATTCATTTTGACATAAATGTATATATATACATATATAGAGGTATATATAGAGGTATATCTATAGAGCAATAGATTGAGAGCGAAGCGAACTGCCAAAGGTAAGTGTGAACTAAACAGAAATTCGAACTTTTTGCCCTAATTTGAGTCAAGTCGAGTCAAGTCAACTACTTTTGCCGGAACGTCTTTTATTTATTGGATGTGAAGCGACCCGAATTCAATTATTATTAGTATTTCAGGTTTCCCCATTGCACTTTGAACCACCAGCATTTCCATGTCCTTTATCGATTTTCAATCAGTGTTTACTACGTCCGGCCAATCGAAATTTAACTTTTGCCCTTAGCACCTTGCTGCATTGTATAGGCAATTGTTATTATTCTTACGATTATTATTGTTATTGTTGTTACCTGCAGCTTCAATTTCATATCATTGACTAATGAATATAGTTAATGTCTGCAGCCTTTAACTTTTCAAAACGTTTGAACTTAAAGATGAAGCTCAAAGTGCAATTCCAATATAATAGAGAGATTAATTGCAATCGCAAATTGATTGGGCAACCTGAAATCATTGCAAACTTAATCACATTCAACATTTTCCCCACTTCTAGTCTAGGTTATAAATCCTTGTTTAAATTGCTCCAAATAAATACTTCAAAGGCAAATAAAGTATGGCAAGCGGAACTGATTTAACATCATCTTTCATGCACTTCCGTTTGTCAATTTTTACATTCGAATCCCAATCCGCTTCCATGCCCAACCCAATGGTAGAACCATCCAAAAAATGCATCGAACTATGCAAACAAAGCGGAAATAAATGCATCTAAAGGTCAAGTTTAACCACCTGGAATATCCGACTTGTGCTCCTTGTCTACTTACATTGAATTATGGGTAGTGAAAACAGCTACTCAATATCGATAAATATCTATGGCATATCTAATACACAAGTAGAGCTATATATAATTAAGACCTTAGAGATCCTAAATGATTGCATAGAAGATTTGTGCAATTAGTAATATTCGATCCAAAGAGGAAAAATAAAACGAATATTTAAACTTAAATATTTTAAAATATTATTAAAATATTATGTTGATTGAATCCTCACAGTATACTTAATGAATATGTGTACATATATGTATATACTGTATACTATAGTTTATTGTGTAGTTACAAATCGCATTACATAGATGACATGCCGCACTTGTTTTGTGAATGCAAGTGAATCGAAATGCAACTGAAGTTGTAAATTCATTGGCAGCTTATAGAGCAAAAGAATGCAGTCGAATCAATGGCTCACTTTTGCTTACCAGCAACAGCGACGTCGCTCCAAAGAGGAATACAAAAGCCAAGCCATAAAGAAAATGTGAAAATGTGCAAAAAGGGAAAATGGCAAATGGAGTTATAGCCATAAAAAATGCAGTCTGACTCGCAGTCTGAGTTTCCAATTGCATTCGCAGTCGCACTCACAGTCGCCTTAGTGTTTCTAACATTGGTAAGCAGCTGACAGTGACAACAGAGCAAAATGGCAAAATAAATAGCAGAATAAAGTAAAGCAGTCACAGCTGCACAGTGTTCGAGGGCTGTTCTAAGAGTATTTGCCGAGATACCACTCTTTACAGATTGAATTAAATACTTTAAGCACATAGATTAGTGTTGGGTAAGATTATCCTTAATTATAATTAATTGCGTATTTGAATTTTAAATTCTCTTCACCTTTAAATTGATTCTCTTCAAAATGTGTTGTCGTTGAACTCGCCATTAAAAGAAATAGGAGAAAAGAACTATGATAGATATTAAACTGTCTATAAAGATATATCTAACTAATCAGTTTTGTGCGGTGGTCGAACCTATCCGACGGAGTAAAACCATAACCCCTGCGATCTTAAATCTTCCTCGATCTTTGAAAAAGCTCCTTAATCCTACAATAATATCGATTTAATTGATTTTGTAAATATGTTTAGAATGATCTAAAAATCCCTTATACGATGTTAAACAATAGTAAATGTCAATGTACTTTTGGAATTGCCCTCTTTCCCGAAGCATTATGGAAAAGGTGAGCAGAAAAATAGTTGATATTGCTTTGGCTTAACACTACGCATTCGAATGGCTTTGGCTCTGGATTCATATGTGTATGGATGCGTGTCTGCGTGTGTGTATGTGTGTAGTGTATAGTGGAAAATGTAATTGAATTTCAGTTGACAGATTTTAAAGTTCAACAGCTGCAGCAACAAGAGCAACTACCTTACTACCAACAAAAGGGCACAAACTGTGTACTTGGTAAAATAGCGAGAAATGCTGCTGAAGGAATGCGTTATTTAATCCTGTCCAGCAGAGTTTGGCAATTTAATTAATGTAGGCAAACACATACACACACACACACACACACACACAGAGGCTGATAAAGAAAAACAACAAAAAAAATACAACAAAGCGATTTTTCGTGTTGTCTCAAATGGGTTTTACCCTCAGATGTATGCGTACAACTCTTTATGATGCAGCAATAACCGACAGAGACCGAGATTGACTGACTGACTCATATACATCTACCCCATACAACCACCCACATAACCCACCCACAAACACCCACAAACACACACACACATATATATATATACAGTGCGCTAACACGAAAATTCAATCCGCCACAAAAAAGAGAAAAACCGATACGAAACAAACTTAACTAGAGAATACCCTAAAGAAGTATAAATAATGATGCTGGTCAATTGGGGATATACTAATGTTCATGTAATTAAGAGTAATAATACTTAGGCTTGATAGCCGAATGCATAAGAAAACATAAGAAATTTGAACATAAAGGATATGTAGTTCTGCTTGCAATCTGACTCCAACCTAATCTAACAAAACTGATGCAAAACTGTTTGCATTTATCAAGACAATACGGCTTCATCTTCAAACGTGAAGTAATACACAACTTGTCCAGGTGGTACCACTCGATTATTGGTCCCTTGAATCAAACCGCATAAATCCTGATCCTGATCCAGTTCGTTGGAACGCTGCTGACGGCGGCGGTTGTCCCATTTGCGATGGCATAACCAACAGTACGCCGATAGGCAGAAACAAGAAAAGGATAGCAGTAGGCGGCAATAGGGTGCTCCGTCGACGTATTTGCAGTTCAATAGGCGGCAACAGTTATCCCATAGTAAGCGGAGTGCCACATGATGTACCAGCACCAGTGACAACACCATCTTCAATGAAATCGGCCACAAGGTTTCCCATGAATGATTCGTCCGTGGATCTTCTGGGTCATCATTCGAAATTGGTCGCATCAGGACGAGCACAATACCGCATATGAATATCGCTGAGCTCAAGTCCGGGCTATGATAGCATAGCGGTTGCCAGAGTACACCAGTAAGATGTAAAATAAGTGCGACGATCAATGTGACTGAAAAGTCACAAAGGTCTACTCTAAGCCACTGCAGATAGTTCATATTCTTATCAAGATGGCACAAGTTGTTGCGCTTTCTTAGCAACTAATACTATTTGTGTAAACCGAAATAATTTTGGAATGTCAGATTAATATACAGAGAACTTTGAATTGTGAATTTGAACACAGCTCACTAATGTGTGTTAGAATGTAGTCATGTCAAGGCTTTCTATAAACATTTTTCCAGTGACATAACATACAAAGTGATAAAAGCAAACTTATGTTTCTTTTTTCAACATTTAAATATAAGTGTTTTTTTTTTTTTTTGCAATTATTATCTATATAGTTAAACAAACACAGCAATTGGCTTATTCGATGAATTTAAGTGAACCACTTTTGCTTTGGAGTAGTCCCCAAGGGGAAAATTTTCTTTATACTAAAGGATGGCCCATAACTTTTCGCACGATTCAATATTACATCGAGTTTTTGGAGGTGAGGCGAGCTTTAAAGGAAGCTACTTTAATGCAAAAGTAAGGAGAAATCAATGCAGGATTCTTTTTAGACTGTAAAAATAGATCTTATATTATATATTCTATTTTGATAAAAAAAAAATAATTTTATACATCGAGTGCAAAGTGTAAACGTCTTCGCTTTTAGAAGATCGACTTTCCTTTATGCCGCTAGTAATAGAAAACAACAAAAACGATATGGTCAAAACGACCACGCTTACAGTATGATTTTTATGAAATGATATCTACCAAATTAGACCTCTTATTGGGTAACCCTTGCTGTGTATAGCAAATTTTTTAGTTCGACCACTTGAACTATCCTACAAGCCAAATGCTGCAGGCATTTCAAATAATGGACATTAAGCGTATAAACTTTTAACATTCGACATATAAAGCTATAAATATATATATGTGTGGGTAGGCCCTGCAATTTTGCCTTTTGAAAAGTTGCGGAAATGCGACTCGAATTCCAACAACTCGAAAAATGGCAACCTCAGGAAACAGTAAAAGAAACAGTGACACAAACAGAAACAGAACTACAGAGGAACAACTACAGATAAAGCTACCAATAAGCGTGTAGCGATTGGGGCCGCAGCGGGTGGTCTTGATTTGCTTTTCTGTTAAGCGTTCAACGTTGAACGTTAAGCGTGGAGCGTGGAGCGTTGGGCGTTGAACGTTGAACATTGAGCATGGGTCACCCGCTGGGTTCTTCTCAACAAAATGGCGGATGTATTGCTATGTGCACAAGGGAAATGGCTAACAGACCGGGGGGTTGACATTGGACAGCTTTGACCCACTTGCTCTTAAATGAACCACAAAATGTGATGTACGCCGGGTTTTACAACACTCCAACTGTGCCGCTGCAACTTCAATAACAAACGCAAATAAAAAAAAAAAAAAGAAATCCAATAAAAAAAAAAATATATGAGGTCGCTGCAGTCAGAACTATTCGTGAAGATACAATACAATGGGATTTTCTTAATAAACAAATAGTTAATTCAAAGAGGTGAAAATGCAACGAAATAACGTAACTTTTAATTAAATAATACCTTGGATATTCTGAGAAAATATTTTGATTGAAATCAATTTAAACTAACTCTAAAATAGTCTATAATCGGCTTAAAGTTCAGAAACTTTGTAAAATGTATTTACATTTGATGCTCAACCTAAAACAAACCAGTTTAGCATACAAATTTAATTTGCGTTCTCAAAATTTGGAATAATAAAATAGTTGATAATATGCCATAAAAAATGTAAGAACATTGGGCGCATATAAGCATGATGCTTGCACATTTATTGCCATTATCAATAATGCATTTGCATGTTGCCTTTAAACTCTACCCAGTTTCAAAGGGCTTCTGCTTCAACCCAAAGCCATCTGCAGACCATAGTATATCTATTATTTATTTCAACCAACCAAAAAAAAAAAAAAAAAAAAAAAAAAAAAAAAAAACCCAAAAACAAAAGCAAAATAAAAAGAAAAAGTTGTTGAGAGTTAATTGGTCAAACCTAATGTTAAAATAACAATGGGTCGGGAGTTTATATGTAGCATTCTTGCCCCATACAACTTTCATCTCTACAAAACGAAATGTTTTCTTTTTTTCCACACACACACACACACACACACACACACACACATACGTATTTTGTGACCTTTTTAGATATTTTGTTGTTTGTGCAACCTCCTAGTCATAATGTAATATTAGGACAATGATAAATGAAGCTAAATATTCTTTTTTACATTCGAAAGAGAAGCAAATAAAATTGATATCCATTAATGACCATCAAATGCTCTATACAGTTCGATCAGATCATTATTGGTATAGAAAACAATATATGTAAACATATTTAGTAAGATCAAATCAATTGGAAAATTTCTACATCTAGAACAAATGAGTCCATGGTATTATCTTTTTGAACTGAAGCATTCAGAAAACCTGTCTATCTTATGTTAGGGTATTTAAAAATTCACTTAATACTTATGAGGGTGTACGTACACATGTATGCTTGTGTATGCTGTATATGTGTGGGTTTAAGTGTGTGGGTGTGTGTGTGTATGTGAGTGCCCCTTAGCGACGTGTCCCGAGTGCGTGTGGGGCACTTGAGAAAGGTCAGTTTTAGTGCCATGGGAAATTGTTATCCTTATTACACACTTAAGCGGTAAGCATGTGTATGTGTGTGTGTGTGGTGCTGCTGACCGCAATCCACACACACACACACACACTCATACACACAAGCACATGCCCCATGTAGCATGTAGTCGGAGAGTTCAAGGAACAAGGCAAATTATACAGCATGGCATTTCATTTCATTTTTATAACACAAGAAATATCATTCGCACATACTTGGCCAACACCAACTACTATACGATATACACACATATATATAATACAACAACAAATACATACAACATGAACAAACAACAAAAAATAACAAAAAAAAAAGCAAAAAAAACAGCGCGATTTAGAGCAAGGCTTTCTCGAGTAGGACTTAAACGTTTAAGGAACAACTTTGATGCATTCATTTTCCACTTTGGAAAACAGATGAAAAATCCTGTGAAGGTGCCTGCCCGAGGCCAATGAGATTACTTTGATTCGAATGTAATTATATTTTTCTAATTATTTCAGTTACTACTCCATTTGGCTTACTTAGGGCAATGGACTGTTCATTAAAGGTATTTTAGATTTCATATTCATCAGGGAGTCAAAGTAAATCGTAATGAAATTTAGGATGCTTCTTATAGTTCTCTTTTTTTAATATTCATTAAATATTCTTTTAATGTTCTGACCCTGTAAATGTGTAAACAACATTCTAAGCATCTAAATAATTATGACTATATATTAATTGAAATATCTACACATAAATTTGAAGCATACCGGGGCTGAGTTAGTCTTCGATATTCACGGTCTAGTGCATGATGAGTTCATGCCACAGGGACGGACGGTCAATAAGGAGATTTACTTGACTGTACTTCGGCGCTTGTGTGAAAGAATTCGGATTTTTCACGACGACAACGCGCCGTTGCACTGAGCTACCATTCTGAACTAAGACAAGGTCAAAAACTCCATCAATAGTATCGAACGAGCTTCGTATTCGTCAGATGTAGCCCCTTACGACTTCTTTTTGTTTCCTCGACTTAAGCTGCCATTCCGTGGAACCCGTTTTAGCACCATTGAAGACATCAAACTAAATTAGGCAAGGGAGTTGAAGGCTAATCCGAAAAACGCATATTTTTCGAAGACTGGCAGAATCACTGGCATATCTGTATTGCATCTAATGGGGACTACGACGGACCCACTTTCTTGACAGAAGGTATACTTATTGTTTTTATAAAATATTATTATTAAATATTATTCAAAAGATTTGGAAATTTATAGATGTTTTTTCCGAAATCTATAGCTATTCATCTGTCAAAGTATTTACACATCAATTCATTCAAATTGCAATTTACCTCTGCAATCTCTTATGGCAAATGCATAATATTCATTTCCATATCAGCAATGATTAATACCATATTTAGTATTTTTTTTTTTTTAATTATGTACAAAGATATTTATATATATAAAGGTTCTTTTGATAAGGACGAGTTGATCTTAAAGTTGAATTAAACAAAATGTGTGCGTGATACATAACGAAATTTGCATTTGAAATGCTCATTTATGGTGAAAAAACAGATTTAATAGATACCGCCAAAACAAAATGGCCGCCAGAGATTATTAGCATCGACTCGTTCTATTTGAAGTACCCTCTATATATTTTATATATATTTTCACTGTTGCGCATTAATTGCATTTCAGCATGCGGAAAATTCACCTTTGCATGCACCGAAACATAATGGAGTAATGGTATAAAAATATGCTGAAAATGCTTATAAAAAACACGGTGAATGCAGCTCTATGTGTGTGTGTGAGTGAGTGTGTGTGTGTGTGTGTGTGTGTGATATTATATTCAAAATAAATGGCAAAAAAAAAACCTGTTATTATAAAGGCTTCTGTCAGTTTTATTGTTGTACTTGTTGTAGTTGTTGCTGTTGGCAGAGAAATTTCTGCATTGGAAGTGCTATTTAAAAGCAGTTTGAATACACAAAGAGAGACAGGGGGATATAGAGAGAGAGAGAGGGAGAGAGAAAGACATGGAGAGACGCACACGAGTCGTGTGTGCTGTTGTCTTGTAAATGTCCTAAGGCGATTTTAATTGCCAGCTAATTTGTTTGCTCTTTTATATGAAAGCTGTAGCGAACAGAAGGAAGATTTAATTAAAATATTAAGGGCCTGCCTAAGACTTACATTCACATTTACAATGCCATTCTACAATTTCGACACATTAGAAAGATATTACAAACGAATAGAAAATATATGTGAGAAATATGAAATAATAAATATAAATATATGTATTATATCAGAGAACTGGTAACCTGAACATAATATGCATATATACACATAAGATGAATGTTTGTGTGAGTGTGTGTGTGTGTGTGTGGTGCGCAATCAAAAGCAGCAACCACAACAACAACAACAACAGCAACAATAGCAGCTTTTATTTTTATAAGCCACAAGAAGCTAAAAGAGAAATGTGAAAGGAAGCAGGCAAGTAGAAAAAAGCCTTAAGACCGCTTCAACTTGGCCAAAAGACATCTGATTGTGCGGGTGTTTCTGCATTCGTATACGTGTGTGTGAGTGTGTGTGTGAATGTGTGTGGGTGTTTTCTGTGTATGCATGTGAATTTCGACTTTTGTATATGTCCGTTTGAATTAATATTACAATGTCCTTAAGGTTTATTTGGCTTGATATTCCTTTTTATCTTTATATTTTGTTGGTCTGTCGTTGCTTTTTAGCCGCTGTTGTTGTTGTTTCTCTCTCTGGCTGTTGTTGTTGTTATTATAGTTGTTGTTGTTGTTGTTGTTGTTGTTTCTGCTGATTTTGATTCCGATTCGCTTTTAGCTGTTTGCTATTTATGCTGTACCAAAGTCGAGGCAATGCTGTTGTTCTTGCTCTTGTTTCATTTCTTGGCATATTAAAAATTCATACAAATGTAAAACGAAAATCCTCAAGACAATCATAAAAACACACATACACACCTACACACATACACACATACTCATAAACATACCCTTGTTTGGAATAAAACAAAAAAAAAGGGTTTCCTTTGTTTTTTGCATAACAGTTTTAGCCATAAATAGAGCTCTAGCCTCTAACAAACGATGAGGCGCAAAACGATTGCAAACGAATATCAAATATGAATACAACTCTCAATCCACTCACAATATTTTCAACCTACCTCTCTCCCTCTCTATCAATCTCTATCGCTCTCTATCTCACTCGTTGCCTTTGCTCTGTTGGTTTTTTGCATTTTTGATTTAAATTTCTCGTTTTTATTTTATTTATTTATTTTGTTTACCCATATATTTATACGCATGTGTGTGCGTGTGTCTTGAACACAAATCAAAACTCATTACAACTGCTTGACTACCACCATTTGAATATGTCAAATTCATATTCGTTTCCTTTTTGTTCAATGTACTCTTATACTCGTATATGTATTCGCTCTTTAAAGCCTTAGCATAATGCTGCGCCCATAAGTAGGCAATGGTTTTCGCTCTGTTCGATCTGAATGAATCGATGAAATAACCGAAGCCACAAAAGATTCCCACATTTAATGTGATTGATATAAAACGCGTACTCAATCTATATAAATACCTACATATACATTCATTCATCACATATATACGAATGTGTATTTTTTTTTATGTGAATATAGTGATGTTTTATGTGCTCTATAACATTTATAAGCGAATCAAATGGAACATAGCTATACAATATCAAATTTATCAACTATTACACTGAATTTTACAGACCGTTTGACTATTGTAATTACTTAACATGAAAATGAATGAATGAATGAAAATGATTATGTTTCGATACCGAGTATTTCTATGTCCCAACATAAAGCAAAAATTGAATCAACGCTGAATTTTATGCATAAATGTGAAGAGGAAAAACCCGGACAAAAACATAGACAGTTGATAGATCGAATATATCTTTTGCTAGAAAAACTTATCTTCATTATTTCACAATATTTCTAAAATAATTAATGGGGAAATTGTATTCAAAATGTGGTCTGAAGAATCACAACGGTAATCATGTGATTTGACACCATTCGATTTCATTTTGTAGGATTATTTCAAATCATAGTCCTACTTTAATAATTAATTAACTAATACAATTTTCGATACAGAAAACCATTTTTTAAAATCTATTTGAAATATGTTTTACAGTATATTTCTATTATATTATATTATACATATTATATTATATTATTTGATATTTTATATATTATTTTTAGACCCTGTGTTTAAAAAACACAAAAGGGTCTATTAACTTTGTGCAAAGTCGATTTGTGTGTAA
>JBANCZ010001977.1:0-18069 GCA_037040025.1 Sphaerogastrella javana | reverse complement strand
ATTATTATGAGCGTCAAGCGTTGCATATTGAAATGCTGCCCTTTCTCTTTCTCTCTCTCTCTTTCCCTCTCTCTCCCTCTCTCTCTTCTGCATTTAAAGTGGCGCCAATTAGGCGAGTTTTATGAGCACTCGAACTGCATTGAAGTGGAAGTTAAGCTGAAACTGATGATTTCATGTTATATAGCTCATCTAGCTCCAATTAGTGTAATATGTCCACAAGCGCATTAAATCTTTAGCTTTCCAATTACCAGCAGACACTACACACACTCAAACACACACACACACCCATACACCCATACACTCATAAACACTCACTTCAACACTCATATTACTAAAACGAGCTCATTAATGAACTATGACTAATACAAATGGGCCTGGGCGTAACTGTTATGCCATGGCAATTGAAGGCGAAGGGAGGGGGGCGTGGCTGCTGGCAATTATGGCATGGCTCCCAAGTGAAAGTTTGAGGTATTTGAGCGCTCTTATCGTTATCATTTCAGATGCCTCGCCGGAACTGCTTTATTGGTTTTCGGAGCAAACACTGCAGCCAGGTCCAACGGTATCATTGAAATGCGTTGCCACCGGAAATCCACTGCCGCAATTTACATGGTCTTTGGACGGATTTCCGGTAAGTTTTCACCCACAAACACGCGCATAAAATGAGACACAGCGAGAGTTTGGCTTCTTAAGTGTGAGGTGGCAAAGGTTTACACACTCGCACGTAGACACACACACAGAGAGAGAGATACACACACGTGTTGAGCACTTACTTAGCAGCGACATCATCATCATCATCGTCAAGCTGTACCGGAAATGCAGGCAGCGTTTCCGTTTCCGCATATGCCAGCATAACATATAGAGTTGAAGCCGCAGAAGAACAGCAAGAGCAACAGGAGAAGAAGCAGGAGCAGAAGTTAGAGCAGTAAAAGTAGAAGCAAATGAAGGAGCTGAAGCAGGATCAAAAACCTGGAGCAAGAGTTGCTGCTGAAACTGAAGCTGGAGCAGTGAAAGGCAGCCGAAAGCACATGCATAAATGTTTACCAAAACGCGTTGCTGCAGTTACTCTTGCTTTTTAGCAAACCCAACCCCAAGCCTAACCTAACCCTTGGCCGCCAATGTTAACCTTAAACCAAGCCAATGCCCTCTTTCCTCTCTCAATGTTTCCCTCTTTCTCTGTTTTGCCCATTTGATTTTATTCGCACACTCCTGCCCGCTGTGGCATGCTTAACATGCCTGTTGGCATTTTGCTTTTGCTCTTGTTTTTGCCTCTTTTCTGCTCTCTTCGCCTTTTTATTTTCACCATGCAACATTTTTCTTCAACTGACTTGATTTTCCACAGCATTTTTTCTTGAGCTCTTGCTCTTTCTGTCGACATTTTCAAGGATTTGTTGCGTTGCGTTTCGTTTCGTTTATTTTACATAAATTTACATTTTCTATAGAATCTTTTGCCGTTTTCTTTTCCCATTTCCCATTTCCCATTTTGTTGATCTACTAAGCCTAGTGTAAATTTTATGCAATTTCAATCAATTCGATTTTACATGAATATTTCATAGAATTTTCTTCGATATTTTCCTCTATTTTCGCACTGCAGCGAAAATGCTAGATTAATTGACACATTTTCTTCTGCACTCTGTTTATCTTTAGTTTCTGTTACTATTTCTAACCTATACTCTCTCTCTATATATAAATATATTTGCCTTTTAGATACCAGACAGTTCACGCTTTTTAGTGGGTCAATATGTTACCATACACGACGATGTCATCAGCCATGTGAATATATCAAATGTCAAGGAGGAGGATGGCGGCGAGTACACCTGCACCGCACAGAATGCGATTGGCAAGTGAGTGGCCACACAGTTCCATAAATAAAATACAGTCATACAAACACACGCACACTCAAACAGACACTCACACTCACACTCAAACACACACATAGAGCAGCATGAACCCTTACATAGCTATGGTAGTACTGTATGATAGGGGCATAAAAAGCATTTCTATGCTAAATCATAAATTTAATTGTAGCTTGGCAGCGCATAAAACTAGAACTGCAACTAACGAGTTGAACATGTACTAGAAATACCCTTTAAAATCATATTTAACTATACAATGATATTTGTTAAAAATAATGTATGAATGATCAGGGAATGAAATTGAATGAAAATAACGTTCCGGTATTGGTTTCGAAAGATTGAAATATCGAATTAAGTTACGATTTTTCAAAATGAAACGGTTTTACGGTTAAGGTTTCGGTTTTGGTTTTGGTTTCTTTCCATGAATATAATAATTAATTGATAATTAATCGCAATATTTCACTTGGTGCCATCTCTAAGTGTATGTGAAGTGCCATCACTAGGAAAATCCGATCAAGCAAAAGCTCTATGCAGAATGCCATCACTATCACAATGTAATCAACAAAAACTATGCAGAGCAAGCTTTCACTCTTCATGCAAAGCAAGCTTTAGCTCTCTAAGTGTATGCAGATTGCCATCACTAACAGAATGCGATCAACCAAAAGCTCTAAGCATGGCAAGCTTTCGCTCTGGATGCAGCTGATGTTTGTCTCCTTCTCTCACAAGCAGATCGCGGACTAGCTATGTAGATCTATCTCTTTCTAGCTCAATGTTGTCTGTTGCTAAGCAAACCATACGATATACCCTGCTTATATATTTTTGTGTGTGCGTGTGTTTTCTATAGGGTATTAACACAATAGAGCAGCATTGTTTGCCAAGGCAAAAAGCGACATATAAAATCCAAACAATTTGCCGAGTCAGGCTTTTTAGCAGCGGCAAACTGTATACAAATGGTCCACCAGCCCTTGCCCCCCCCTCTCTCTCTCTCTCTCTCTCTATTACTATCTCGCTCGCTCCTTAGCACGCGCTGCTTGCATTTTTTGTAAGCTATTTGCTGCACAGTGAAGGGAATGTATGAGTGAGAGGGGGGGATTGTGCGAAAGGGGAGCGAGTATGCTCCACTAAACGTTAGTTATGAGTTGTGTATGTTTTTTATATCCTATATTTATATTGTGTGTGTGTGTGTGTGTGTGTGTGTGTGTGTGTGTATGTGCATGTTTATATATATATATGTAAGCTTGTGTATATATTTATGTGTGCTTTTGTATATATCGCTGCAGGGTATCGCATAGCGCTAAAGTGAACATCTATGGTTTGCCTTACATACGTGAAATGCCAAAAATAACGGGCATCTCTGGCTCTGATTTGATTGTTAAATGTCCTGTGGCTGGTTATCCCATCGATAAAATACACTGGGAGCGGGGTAAGCATATCAAATATATATACCATAAAATACTGTACATAAAATATATACCCTATTTTTCCCCCCTTCGCTCCTCACTCTCTCCTTTTGCATTTTGTTATTTTTTTCCCCGAGTTTCTCTTCTTTTTTTTTGGTGTATTTGCTTTGGATGTCGGAGCTGTGTGTTTGTTATTAAAAATCTCTCTTTGCGCTCCAATGTTTGTTATTGCGCATATCAATGTATATTATTATGAAAACTACGAAATGAACGCAGACATATGTACATATGTGTTTACATACGTATATATATACTATATACATTCATATAATTTTTCATTTCCAATTTTAAAGGCAATTTCACAGTTTTGATATGTTTGGCATGCAGAATGTCCAAATATGTTGATTCTGACTGAAACTGGTTTTATTTTTTAAATAAAAATGTGGTATTGGAAATATAGTATATAGTCTATAGTAAGGATGGCGAAAAAAAAATGTATTAATCGATTATTTAATTATATGATTAATTTGAACCTTGCCATTTTATACATTACACATTACATTACACTTTTATCGATTCGATTAAACCGAAATTTTTAGGAGAATAATCGATAATTATGCATCATATGATTAATCGTGCCATCTTTAGTCAAGAGTATAGATTCTCTATTGAAAGATATTTTTTTTAAAAACATATTTTTTATGTAGAAATGCTTCCACTCTCTCAAAGTTTAAAGTTGAAGCTTAAAGTCTAAGCTATATAAAGTAGGATAGAGAAAAGCGATTAAAGAGCGGAAATAACCGAGTGAGAGAGCGGGAGAGCGGTAGAGAATGCAGCTTAGATTACCCTCTGGCTAGCAATTTGAATAGCTTCAATGCAGCGGCGTAGTGGCTAGCATTTCAAAGGGGGTAAAGTTGATGAAAATTTTGATGCTTTGATTAAACAGTGGGCAATAAACTGAGCGCAAATAGCTGTAAATTTATGTATTAAAAATAAATTAAATTTATGGAGTAATAACGAGAGAGATGAGAAAGATAGCGAGTGAGGGAGAGAGAGAGAGGGGGAGAGAGAGTGAATGAGAAAGGGAGATCGATTGAGGACGCCTTCATAAATTGCATAACTTTCTTTTTATGCCACACACAAATTAATTGCTGCAACTTTTCGTACATTTCATGCTCCCTTCCCCCCGTTTGGCGTTGCTTTTGGCCTGATTTTACGGCTAACAAAAACAACAACAACGACGACGAAAAAAACGTAAAATAACGGCAAATAAAGATGGGCAAACGCTGCCCATAAATCGGCGGCAACGAGCCTATAACAATGGCACCTTAATCATCGAGCAGCTGCAGCGCCTGGAGGATGCCGGCACGTACACGTGCATGGCGCAGAACAAGCAGAAGCAGACATCGCGTCGCAACGTGGAGATACAAGTGCTCGGTGAGTCGGTGACTACGTGACGTGATGCTCCTTGGCGCCAATATTTTAAATGAATAGAGGCGCTTGAGAGAAGAGAAGGAGCAGAAGCTGTTAGAGGCGTGTGCGGAGGCAGAGATGCCTACAAATGAAACTATTCCAATTAGTAGAAGCAACAAAACTATGCAGCAACTGCCACAGCAACAGCAGCAACAGCAGCAGCAATAGTTGCAGCAACTATTTGCAGCAGTTTTTAATGCACATGCAGCGTGTATGTGTGTGAGTGTGAGTGTGAGTGTGTCCGTGTGTGTGTGTGCCACAATGAAGTCATTGACTCTTGTGTATGTCTATGGCGTGCTGCTGCCACAGCCACAGCCACGCCCACTGCCACCGCCTGCCTTTTGCTATCTGCGGCGCTTTATAATAATGTTGGAGCTGTTATCAACGGCAGCTGTTGCTGTTGCTAGGCCGCATTGCTGTGGCTGCCTGCCACGCCCACAGCGCCCAACAATCATCGTGCAGCTGCTGTATCATATGATTATCAAGCAGCTGCTGCTGCTGTTGCTGCTGCTGCTGCAATTGTAATGAGTTTGTTTGTTTCTTTTTCCATTTCTCCATATATTTTTTCGCCATTGATGCCACATGCCACGTGCCACAGTGCCGCCAAAAATCATGCCCATACAGGCCATGACGAACATGCTGCGCGAGGGCATGCGTGCGGCCATATCCTGCCAGATCCTTGAGGGTGATTTACCGGTCAGCTTTCGCTGGGAGCGCAATGGCAAACCGCTGATAGGCACCGGGTGAGTACAACAGCTATAGCAACAACAACAACAACAACGTCGACAATGTCGATTGGCACTGCCACAAGCTGTTGCATTAACCTGTCATCCCTTTCCTCTGCACCCTGCAGCAATGAGGTCATACGCCGCCTGGATGAGTACTCCGCCAGTTTGGTCATTGAGCACATTGCCTCGGATCATTCGGGGAATTATACGTGCATTGCCAGCAATGTGGCTGGCACGGAGCGTTTCACTGTGCCGCTAACCGTTAACGTGCCACCCAAATGGATACTGGAGCCCAAGGATTCGAGTGCACAGAGTGGCACAGATGTATTGGTACACTGTCAATCGGCTGGTTATCCCAAGCCAACGATTACCTGGAAGAAGGCCATTGGTCCCACACCGGGTGAATACAAGGACTTTCTATATGAGCCCACGGTGCAACTATTTCCAAACGGCACCATCTACTTCAAGAAGATCACCAAGGAGTCGCAGGGTCACTTTCTCTGCGAGGCCAAGAACAACATTGGCTCCGGTGTGAGCAAAGTTATTTTCCTCAAAGTCAACGGTGAGTATCCATCTAATCAACTCCCTATATTCCATCTACTATTAATTTCCACTATGATTTCCCAGTACCCGCCCATTTCCCCACGAAAACGAAGCAAATCTCGGTGGCCAAGGGCAAGCAGGTGCACGTGCAGTGCAACGTGCAGGGCGACAACCCTATTGACTTCAAATGGAAAATACAGGCGACGCAACAATATCTTGACGAATCGATGGATTCACGGTAAGTCCAACGCCATCAATTTGAGCCCTGACCCATGCAATAAGTCACACCTACAGCCAGTGTCTGATTCAATTGTGTAACTACAGTCGATGTCAATTGTTTAGAAACCAGTTCAAATATATATAAATAAATATATATATATAAATATATATATCGATTAAAAAAGTGTTATTTAAAATTAAGTTTAAATGTTAAAATGAGAAATACAATCAAATGTTAGACATGTTAGCTGTCATAGGCTATTTTGGAGCAATGCTACTAATACTACATCTACAAATTTTACTATCAAACAATGGCATTACCATAAATTTATACAAATAATTCAAATGATTTCAACGTATAATATTTATTTATATCTGCCAAATGTTTCTAAACACGTGTATCGGAGTGTATCAATGCGTGTTTCATCTGTTTTTTTCCGTGTGTCTGTTTGCCTGTGCTGAAATCAATTCCAAGTCGCATTGACTTGCTGCAAATTGCTTTTAATTAAAAGTGAGCTCCAGCAAATAGCCAAGTGACTTTATAGGGTTAAGCTCTTGTTTAGAACGCACACAACCTGTGCAATTTGGCAACAGTGCAAAAGCAAAAAGCGACGAGTAACAACTAACGAGTAAAGTGTATGGGCGTGTGAGTATATAAGTATGTAAGTGTGACGTACAACCATTGCCCCACTCAAATCATATAAGACATGTGTGTAGGCTTTTACTCTCACAATGCTAGGGTATTATTTTAGTATTTAGTATACTTCGAGTATTTTGTTATAGTATTTTTAGCACTTAAGTATTTTTTTGTGTGCACTTGTGCAATGGTTTCTCGCTAAGTATTTTAATGTATGTGTACTTCCGTCTACTTCTATTTATTTTACTCACTTTCATTTACTCTCTTTTTCTCTCTCTCTCTCTCTCCCTCCCTCTCCCTCTCTCTCTCTCTATCTAATGACTGTTGCTAAAAAAAATCTAACGCGCGTTCTGCCTATTTGTGCCATTGTACCACACACAACACGTGCCTTATGCCATATGCCTATGCGTCCATGTGCACCTTTATGTGTGTGTGTTTGTATGTGTGCGTGTGTGTGTGTGTGCTTTGGCCTCGTTCGTCTTCGTCTTTGTCAACAAACAAACAACAACAACAACAACAACAACAACAACTTCAACTGATGCTGCTGCTGTTGCAACGTGAAAAACATTGTTATCAAATTGCATTGCGTCGCCTCACGTTGCACAAACACGTAAACCCATACGTATCTGTATCTGTATCTGTATCTGCATCTGTATCTGCATCTGTAACGGCAATGAAAACGGTAACGGTAACGATAACGCTACACTGCATATGTGTGTGTGTGTATGCATACATATCTGTATCTGCATCTGCATCTGCATATGTCAACGTGCCTCTGCGTGTGGCTACGTGGCTCTACCTCTACCTTTATGCGTGTGTGTGTGTGTGTGTGTCATTTGCATCTCTTAAATGCATTTACTTGCATTTAAATCGCACACATCGGCACATACACACTCTACCTTTACTTTTTCCTCCTGCTTACACACTCTCACTGCTTCAATCTTTTCTCTTCAATCTCTCTTTCTGGGCAACTCCACCTACCTCTTCATACTACATCGTATCTTCCCTGTCTCTCTCTCTCTCTCTTTCCCTCTTTGTATCCATCCTTTTCCTTTCTCTCCCTCTCTCTCTCTCTCTTCCACACTATAGCTATACAATCCGAGATCAAGTGCTCGACGATGGCATGGTCTCTGAATTGGGCATTTCGCACACATATCGCCAGGATACAGGCATTTATATCTGTCAGGCGAGCAATGCATTCGGACAGGTAAGTGCAGGCTGACACTTTTACTGGCACACAACCACACACTGTCACACACATACGCACACCAACTCAGACACACACAGCAACCACAATCACACGCAGAGCTTAAATCCAAGAAAATATCAAGTAAAAACCTAATTGACACTGATAGAATACAATTTCGACTGTCTCTTAGCTACATTGATAGACTTATTTTAAGCGAAAAGGTATTGATACATTTATAGAAGTAAGCTAATCAGTTGACAGCTACAATTAACGGAATTCAGCTTAGCTATTGGAGATTATTATAATACATCGACTGATTTGTACTATTTGTACTTAATTTGAGCCACATTACATGAAATAAAGTTGAAGAATCACCTAACAACTTAAAGTTAGATTGCTATGGTAATTTCAAATAAATTCTATGTAACAAAAATGTATTTAAACAGAATGTATTAACGCAGAGCACACAAAAATGGTCAGGATTTAAGCCGAGCTTTAAGCGTGAGTGTTTAAAGCTCACAAGGCAACGCAAAAGCCAAACACAGCGCAGGCAGATGCTAATTGAAGCAAATTTATGCAGCAAACATAACAGTGATCGATCACCATAACCCTAAAATACACAAACACACTCTCACACACACACACATCGAGAGAGAGAGACACACACACACACATACAGAAATCCGTTACGAGCTCTACCTACGGCCGTGGCACAGCAGCAGGTCGCCAACTTGTGCCTCTGGCAGCTGTCGGTCTCTGAATAGAGCTGGCATTGGGCCTGGGCCTGGGTTTGTCTGTCTGTAGTCGGGGCGAGTGTAATGCGACCCGCCCTCAAACACGCCCCAAAGATGACGCCTCATTGCCGAGCCAGGCAGGCAGACAGTGCCAATGGCAGTGGCAACAGTTGTTGCCACTAATTTATGGCAATTTGAATGAGACTCGAGCAGCGGCAAAGCGAGTCCAAGCGAGTGGCAGCTGCAGCTGTTGCTCCAATCAGTGACTTGGCAATGAGGCTGCCCCAAAGGGCACAGAGATTGAAGCAGCTGCTGCAGCAGTGGTGGCAACGTCGTCAGCATATGTGCCAAGTTAACTAATGCCCACACACACATGAATTTACACACACACAGGATGAGATGTCCATACAGCTAATCGTGCAGGAGGTACCGGAGCAGCCCAAGAATCTGCGCATCAATTCGCAACAATCGCGTAGCCTGCAGCTGACTTGGAGTCAACCCTTCGCCGGGAACAGTCCTATCGAGCAGTATCATATCTACTATAAACAGATATCAGGTAAGTACAATTATTCCTCAGTTTATATCAATCTTTCATTGCCCATATGCCTAGATATTTGGCAAAATGCGGAGCATATTGATATCAGTGGAGGTCAAACGGTCGTTAATATACAGCAACTGCGTCCAGCCAAGGCCTATCACATACGCATGTCCGCGGAGAATAAGTTGGGCGCCTCCGAGTTTTCGGAGGTTGTGCAAGTCACCACATTGGAGGAGGTGCCCTCTGGTCCGCCGGTCACAGTGCGCGCCGAGGCCAAGAGCTCCACGGAGATATCCGTTACTTGGGACGCCCCGGAGCGTGATCATTGGAATGGCATACTGCTGGGATATTATGTGGGCTATCAAATGTCCCTAACGCCAGACGATAAGGAGGTGAATCCCACGCAGGGCTTCAGTTTCAAGACGGTCGAGGTGCGCACTCACTATGGTGGCGAAACGGTGCTCAGTAATCTCAACAAGTTCACCCAGTACCATGTGATTGTGCAGGCCTATACTAGTCAGGGTAGTGGTCCGCCCAGCAAGGAGATTGCGGTGCAAACAATGGAGGATGGTAGGTGTATCACTATTACTCCTCATTTCCAATTTATTTTACTTTTTCTCCCAATGTTCCACAAGTTCTGAGCCTCCTCCCCATCCAAATACACATTTATCTTTTTTGCATTCCATGGAAGTTTCGCCTGTTCCTCTTTCTGCACATCATCCATATCAAAACTCTTCTTGCGTACATGCTCCTTGTCTCATTCTACACCTTCTCTCTTCTTATTTTCTTATTTCACTTATCCAGCATCATCCATCTCTGCACCCTGTTTCTTTTCACTCTTCTCCCTCGTCTCCTTTTCCCCCTTATTCTCATTTTGTTCCACCCTAAGACTAGGGTCCCTCCCTGCAGCACACATTGATTGGATTTGTTAATTGCCCGTGCAAAAACTCGAGCGTAGCTGGCGCCGTAGTCTGGCGAAACGTTTAATAAACTCTTACTCGCACTCCTTCTCACACGTTCTCTGTCTCACTTTTTCGTTTTCAGTGCCCTCATCACCGCCAGAGTCGCCGCAATGCGATGTGCTTGGCTCCACATCGATTTATATCACCTGGTCACCGCCGGATATTGACGGACAAAATGGCAAAATCAAGGGCTACAAAGTGTTTTACATATCGGTCGATGAGCTTTACGGTAAGTTCCAACTGCCACGCCCACCCACACACACACACTCACCAAACACACACTCTATCTGTCTGCCGAATTGTTTTACTCGCAAATTACTTTACCGGCACTGGGATTGGGTTGTGGAATGTGGCATTGAGCGTGGGATATGGGCCCAATGGGCGCATGGGACTATGGCCAGGGGCGTATTGATAGTGGGCATGGTAATGGCAATGGCAATGAGGCTGTATTGGTATTTGCCTTGTTTATTGTTGCTGGCATTGGGATTTCATCGCAATTATGCAATGCTATTAACCCATTAACCTGTACAATTGAAATTCCCAAGAGCTCTGGATGAGAGTATGCTAGTAGGGTGCACACACATACACAGCAGATTTTAATATGAATTTAAATTTAAAAAAAAATTAATTCAAAATCCAAATATTCGATATACAATTTAATTTATAGAAAAACTTTTGATGAAGCGTAGATTTGAATACCCTACACAAACAACGAATGGGATAAACAAGTTTGTGTATGTGTATGTAACAAGAAACAATAGTTATAGACACTATATATGTTCTATGAACTGTAATGTTAATGCTTACTCAATAAAACCTTTTAATTAGTTCATTTTTAATCAGTTCATATCTAATTGATTGTTATATATTCTTCTATTCGATATAGAAACGGATGCGGATGTTGTGAAGTCAACAAATCAATACGTCACCATTGAGAATCTGCGCAAATATACAAACTACACGGTCTGGGTATTGGCTTACACCAAAGTGGGCGATGGCATCAAAACCAAGCCATTCTATTGCCGCACCCATGAGGATGGTAAGTGGCATCAGAAACAGCAGCAGCAGCAGCACCACAGTTCAATGAACGCAAACGAGGCACGGCAAAGCCAAACCCAACCACCTTCCCTCTTAAACTCTGCCTCTCCCTATCGCCCACTACCTGCGTGTACTCTGTCGCTGGAATTGAAGTTCTCCTCGTCCTTCCCGTTCTCATTTTCAGTGCCGTTCTTGTCGTCGCCTCGTTCGCTGCATTTTGTGTGCTTTATTCGCTGCTTTTACTGCAATTTCTTTTATTTATATGCACCCTCCATTCTTCCCATCACATCTATATTTTCCTTAATATTTTGAACCAAACTTTACCCTTATTTTACGTCTTAATTCACCCATTCCATCTGTATTTTGTTGGGATTTGAGACCAACTTAATCTTTTCTTTTACCTTATTTTTACTACGTATTTATTTCTATTTTTGCTCAATTTATTTTATTTTATATTATACTTATTTTGATTGCATGTTGAATTTTAAAATTCTTTTCATTATTACTTCAATTTATACTAACCTCTATTTGGCCACAATTTAACCTTTCTGTACTCTCCTTTTCACAGTGCCCTCGGCACCTGCTGCAATTAAGGCCATACCTGCTTCGAGCACAAAAATCATCATATCCTGGCTGCCACCCGATCTGCCCAATGGCGATATAGTAAGTAACCATCGTTCAGCCCTAGAACAACCGTTTTTTAAACCACGTCTCTTTTTTTAGACTGGCTACACCTTCTACATGTCCATGCTAGAAGGGGAACGCGAGGAAGGCACACACAAACGCCTCTTGGGTCCGTACGTGGAGATGCACGAAACAGTGCGCACCCAGGAATCAGCGACCTATCAATTCTGGCTGACGGCCTCAACAAAAATGGGCGAGGGTGAAAAGACACAGGTGGTAACCGTGCCGCCCAACAATAAGGTGCCTGCACGCATAGTATCTTTTAGCCAGCGGATAGTCACGCCTTGGAAGGAACATTTGGAGCTGCCGTGCCGCAAAGTGGGTGCACCTGCACCTGTGACCATTTGGAGACAGGATGGACACAATATGGAGACGAGTGTGAGGAAGACCATTGCCAAGAATGGCACACTGTATATGCGGGAGTGCCAGGCAAGTGATGCAGGCAACTACACGTGCAGCGTCGAGAATACCTGGGGCAAGGATGAGATTGTGTACAATATAGTGGTCAAGGTGCCGCCAGAGGCACCCAATCTCACCGTGGTCAACACATATACGGATAGCCTGCATCTAGAGTGGCTAGACAATAGCCATGGTGGCAGCCCTATACTTGGCTATGTTATCAACTATAAACGGGACAATGGCGACTGGGAGGAGCTGCAGGTGGATGCCAAAACCAATTCGCATTTGTTAAGCAATCTCTGGTGCGGCACACGGTATCAGTTGTACATTACAGCCTACAACAAAATAGGCACAGGGCTGCCCTGCGACATTGTCAACTCTTATACGAAAGGTAATCCGCCTGTGCAGCCCAAACATTCCCAAATGATCACCAACAATTCGACCAGTGTCACCTGCTGGCTGGACTCCTGGGGTGACGGTGGCTGTGGCATTCTCTATTTTATGATCGAGTCCAGGGTATATGGTCGCTCCAGTTGGAACGTTGTCTCAAATCATATACCTCCCACTGAGCGCATCTATACAGTCAGTGATCTGGTGCCGGGCACAAAGTATCAATTGAAGGTCATGGCACACAATAACGCCGGCTCTACTACATCCATCTACAACTTTACCACACTCTCAACGCAGGGCGGTAAGTACTGCAATCGTGTATGCTCTGTTACAGGAGAACTAATTCAGTTTCCCGTGTTTTTCAGGTGTTTATAACGATCATTCCACACCAGTTTCCCATATAAGCGATCTACCCTTCTATGCGAATTTCAAGCTGTTGCTTCCCATCTGCATATCACTGCTGATGTTGTTGGCTCTAGTCGCGGCTGCGCTGTTCCTGCGTAAACGCAGTAAGTAGCGATAGGATCTGGGGAATAGGAACAACTTATACTTGATCTAATATCAACATTTTATACTTAATTTCAACAGAACTGAACAGTCAGGCGCGCTTGGCAACTTCTTCAATGTCAGAATCACCTTCGCTGGCCAATTTGCAGAATAAACAGAATCGCGATCAGCAATATTTGGCCGTGCGTTGTAATCCGACAAATTCAGCGCCCCGCGGCTCCAATTCGAACGATTCAGGCAGTTTTGGGAAGGCAGAAGGCAACGAGTATATAGAAGATATATGCCCATACGCTACATTTCAGCTGAATAAGCAAACCTACAGCGAGAGCTCTTACAGTGGCAATGTGTACAGTGGACCCTATCACTCGGTGCGTGGATCCTTTGTCTATCACGATGTTAAACCAGAAAGTTATCATGTAAGCTAGAATACAGCAAGAAAATGTAGCTAACAATATATTATTGGGAATTTCTTTTGAACACCCGCAGTCCAAAGAGCCTGAGTATACGAAGGTACGACGAAAAGTGGGCCGACTACGTGATCCGCACTCGGAAAGTCAAGGTACGATTGCCTATAACATTTTGTAGTTATCGATTGATCAATAATTTAACAAAATAATTATTATGTAGTCATGGTAGATTAATTGATAAGTATTTAAATAGTCGATATATGAATTTATAATCTTTTCAATGACATTTAACTAATAGAAATCTGTATTTTGTTTATATCTTAACTGAAATACTTATCAATATTTGATCTTAGTTGTCGATTTTTTGTTCTTTATGGTAGAAGTACATATGTCTTAGCTTTAAGCAAAATTTGCTCATTTCTTTTGCGCTTTCATCGTATCATATAACGCATTATAACCTATAAACATTTTATGATTTACCTACTCAATTTACATATATATGTTGTATTTAAAAACTCGCATTAACTCGATTACAACTAACATTCACCATTCCAAAACTTCATTCACAAAACGATCAAAAACCAAAAAAAAAAATCAAATCAATCGAATCGCAAACAAACAAAAAACCACATCGAAATCGCAAATCGCAAATCGAAATCGTATTAAAACTGTTTTAGAATCGGACAATCCAGGTTCAACAGATTCCGAAGTTAGGAAAATCCTAACGCTTCACATACCAATTACAGAATATGACACACTCGGCTCCGAGTCCGACAATGATGTGTCTGCACGCGCTCTAAACTCGGCCAAATATCGCGCACAACGTGGTAAGATACAAACAGAGATCCCCTAATGTATAAATGATGTTGTATAGTGTATCTAACACATTTTTGAATCCTTACAGATACTCAAGATGAGACCTCGTCCTCGTCGGAGACCACGCCTACTAGCATGACACGCAAATCGAAGCCACCCTTTGCCGCACGAAAATCTGGCAAACCCGGCGGTACCGGCGGCAAACGGCACGTACGCAGTTCCAGCGGCTATTCCAGCCACAATGAAGAGACTACATTTAGGTAAGTCCATCGCAATGAAAGAGCGACCCAGAGAGAGTGTGTGGAAGTGGGAGAGAGCTCTCTCGAACTGTGTTGAAGTTGTTGTAGTGTGTGTTAGCTATAAATATATAACCCATAGAACCCTCTACGTTTAGCATATCCAACTATCCACCAAACTATCAGCATCATCAGGACCACATCAATCCACCGGCTCGCTTCTCCGATGCCAACGACAAGACGAAGACCCAAACATCGCCCAGGATGCGCGCCAACTCCAAGCTGCAGCGGGAGGCCTTCCAAATCAATGTCTAAACGAAACACTTACTAGCGAAAAACTCGAGATTAGACGTTTTTTTAGCATCTCAACTAAAAGCCAAAAAAAAAGTCAAATATATTTAAAAATAATATTACAAAAATTAAAAAAAAAAAAGAAAAACTGTTGTAAAAGTGGCAAAAATTAGGCATTTGTAAAATTTGTTGTAAAATCCAATCGGAAAATTCATGATATTGGTATATACTAAAAAAATACTAGAGAAATACTACAAAGATACTAAAACACACAAATACTGTCAACAATTAGCCAGCGTATGCATTTCTTAACAATATTGTTAATAGTACCCAATAATTAATAACGAAAAAACGCTGCAGAATATTTTAAATAATATTGCAAAATACTTAAAAAAAAATATACATATTGAAAAATTACATAAAAAATATATAAAAATTTACAACCAACGAATTCCAGGCAAGCCTACAATAACATACAAAATATTATGAATAAATTCAAAAATAAAACTATTTACAAAAAGTACGAAAAGACAACAACAAAAAATAAAAAAAAAACAAAAATATTTCGATTGCATTTTGTTTAAAACCAACAACAATAAGACTTATTTACACACTGATTATGCTTAGTTAAACTCTAAAAAAAACAAACGACTTAAAAATAACAATAAACAGTCATAAAATATAATTAAATAAACAAATATATATAAAAGTATATATATATATATATAATTATGCTAACTATGCATAAATTAAATGTTACAACAAATCGTAATTTAAGCATTTAATATAAAAATGAGAGCTCACTGCGACAGACCGCCAGAAAATGCGGAAAACCAACAGTAGGAAAAGAAGATGCCCTTGCAATTATCAACAATATTAAAACAAAAATTGAAATATCAAAAAATTTATTTTATTATTCTCTTGTAATCAATCGGAAAGTTGGAATCATTAATAGAGCTCTGTACTACCTATTATACTGACCTATTTTATGGATTTACCCTCATCTATAACAGTTCTCATAGATTTTGCAAGGGCGTCACAAATGTATAGCGTATGCAGTAGTCGGTGAACCAAAAAACTGCCCTTTAAATGCAGAGCATAAATTAAAGAAAAACCAAAAAAATCACCAAACATTTTCAATAGAATTAATTCAATTGAATGAAAAGAAGAGATGAAATATGAATGAAACTATATATGGCCTTTGTGCTAAGCGAAAAAAAAAATAAATAGAAATACACAAACACAAATAAACATAATTCCATATAGCATTTATTATTATTGTATTTGTAGTAAAAGAAATAATTACGTTGAATTGTTTATGTTTTTTAGACGCCCATTTTTGCATAAAAAAAAAGAAAAACGAAAAGCAAAAACTACAAATGTTAGCTAGTTATTTAAAGAATTATAAATTAATTTAAAATAATTGAAGGCGTATTATAATAAAGAAAAAATTGCAAATAAAATGTATAACTAATAGAAGCAGCAAAATAGTTTATGAAACTGTTGTACATAGCTAAGGAACTATATGAATTATATAGTATATATACAATATATGTTTATGGAATAAAAAACAAACATTTAATTATACAACATGAATACTTAGTGGAATATTTAGAAGGCCAAAAAGATGATGATGATGATGATGATTAAGCAATGAGCAAGTGTTGAATGAGAAGTCGTAAGCCAGCATGCATTTTCATAGAAAAAACTACCAACAAAAAATACAAAATATAGTAAAGCCAACCCTCAAAAGCAGCTCAACCTATATAGAGACTATAGCGCCGATTCTTGTTTGCCAAAGGATACACATACATAGAAACTGTACGATCTACAAATAGATATGTTTATATTTTGCCATAGCAGAACAAAGCAACCAATTTACATGACAATATCAAGCAAAAAACAAAAAAACAAACCAAAAATGTAAAACAAAAGAAAATACATAATAACAATTTAAGAAATAATAAAATAATTTAAAGGCAATGTTGTAGGCATTACTAATTAAATAAGCATCATGTTCAGACTACAAACGAAAAACAACAACAACAACTAAATGTAATAGAGTTCTATTTCCGGCTAATGCAACATTTCAGACTGCACTTAACGAGAAATCTAATGAAAAAGAAAACTACACTTTTAAGGCATTTAAAAAACAACAAAATAATAAAATTCAAATTCTGAACGATTTACTTGGTTGTAAAGAACAAAAATATTTAAAAACAAAAATAAAAATATATATTAAACATATTTGAAATGCATCGCAACGAACGAAATTCAAGCACAGTTGATGTACATTAAACCGAAATTATGAATAAAGTGACAAATGAAATGAAAATAAATCCCACAATTTGATATCGATATTACACAGAACGGAAAATACTATGATTCACTGAAAAACTATATCAAACCGGATATACTAGTGTGCTCCAAAAATATAATACTTCCTCAAAAATACTATTCTGTTCCAAAAATACCAAACACAGGGTCCCTACTGCCGGGCCAGTCCCTACAGTTGGATTTTTTTTAGTATGACCAAGCTAGAATTCTAGGGTTAGCTTTACATTAATTACTAACGTTAATACCAACTCATGTCGTTTACATTACCTGTGCAATTGGCTTAGGATGTCGCCGCATTTCCTGGAATATAAGCTCGCCCAAGGATAGATCCGGATCAAAGTGATCACGCTCAACCGGGCAGGTCCAGACTTTCGTCACAGGATTGTAGTTAATCTCCGGTGTTAAGGCCATGTTGAAAGTGTCGCAGTTGTATAGTAAGTGAGATCAGTTGTTCTACTCATACATATATTTATACATGCTTGTTATCTATGATATATCATCTCATCAACTCATATCTAAGGCTTTATAAATGTAAATGTATACCAGGTATACCGGTTTTGTATTTTGTGATGATTTGCAGAAAGCATTAATTTTTTTGTTTTCATCTAAAAAAAAGTGCTGCAGAGTCGCATCGACTACTTGCCGAGGCATATGGTGATCATGCTCTATCAGTAGCAACATGCAAAAG
>JBANCZ010001976.1:0-18072 GCA_037040025.1 Sphaerogastrella javana | reverse complement strand
GAGAGAGAGAGAGAGAGAGAGAGAGAGAGAGAGAGAGAGAGAGAGAGAGAGAGAGAGAGAGAGAGAGAGAGAGAGCGCAAAAGCAAGTGCGCCGCCAGCGAAATTCACACGCATTAAAAATTAAAATGCAAACATAGTTTGTCATATCGCAGAATTGGTATCACAAAACGAACAAATAAAACAAATGGCAAAAGAGAAGGAGAAAAGGAGAAACCAACAACAACAAGAACAACAACAACAAGCAGATGAAGAAAATGGAAAAAGCTTAGCTGTGGCTGTTGCTGCTGGGGCATAATAAAATATGAAGATGAAATCAAATGAAAAATTGCCCCAGAGCAGCAAAAGCAGCAGCAGCAGCAGCAGCAGCAGCAACAACAGCAGCAGCAGCCACAGCATTTGCATTTATATGGATTGCTGCAAGTTGCCTGTTGCCTGTTGCAAGTTGCCTTTTGCCTGTTGCAAGTTGTTAGCCAACTCTTTGCACTGTTGCCTCTCTTTCTAGCCAAATAGGCTCAAGTTTTGGCTGCCTTCTACTCCTTCTTCTGCTCACATATATTTGTTTATTTATTGCGAACGAAATGTTTATCAACAAATTGCCATCATTGTTGTTGTTTGTTATTGTTGCTGTTGTTGTTGCTATTGTTATTTTTTTTTATTGTTGTAGATGTTGTCATTGTTGTTGTTTGTTTTAACAGCTTCGTCGGTTGCAGCACAAGTGCAAAAAATACAAAAAAATTGGAGCAAAACCGAATGCACACGCAAACTTGAACTTAAAAGACTTGCTCGATGGGCGTAGGGGATTAAATTTGGAGTGTAAACGTTTTTATATCAATAGGTCAGAAAATTGAGATTTAGATGGGCTTTATGTATACGGAAACATTATAACTATATAGAGATTTAAAATATAATTAAATGTATATTGAATATTAAGAACAAAAAATTATTTCAAATTGATAATATACAAAAAATTTAAAAATTAAATAAATTAAAAAAATATAAATTTATATTGAAATTTAATAAAATATATATTAATTTTTAATAAATTAATTTAAAATGGATTATTTACAATATATTTATTAATTTAATTTAAATTTAAATTTTAAATAAATTTATTTTCAATTACATAAACTTTTGAAGTCTTTGCCGTCTGTGGATAATTTGGCTATGAATATAAATTAATTATAGGATTTTCCAATAAGAAGTGTTATTTTGATCAATCATATTAAATGTCTATCGGATCTTGATTTCATTATGAAAAAAATAGGTCATTAATAATGGAACAAAAAACATTTGGCAAATAGTTACCATGAGCTCGTTTACACGACCATAGAATATCTTACTGGATACAATCATATCACATTTTGTTAAATATATCAACTCTTATTGGAAAATAATGTATATAGAAAATTTATTACAAAAGACCACTTCATGTGTATAAATTTTTAAATATTTATACAATTAAAATTAAATTAAAATTATTAATATAATTTAAAACAAGATAAAATGTTTAATAAATTTATATAAAAGCCTAATTGATTCCATAAAGTTTAGCTATACATCAACAAAATCTTCCTATATTTTAAGTCTCTTCCCGCTATAGATAATTTGCTCTATTTGACGAATATATATTAATTATAAAAAAGCGAACTGAGCAACAATTTTGATTTGGTAAGTTTTCATTTTAAGGAAATTGTTTCAGGTGTTTGTAGCAGCAGGTGGCAAAAGCAATGGCAACAAGTGTAGACAGAAAAGTTATTATAGTATTTTCGCATTAGTTTGGTCTGGTGGGTTATTCTTTTAGTTTTTTTTTTTTATGTTTTATAGCATCAATTGCCCCACTGCCAATTGGTGGCAATAATTTTTCCCATCTGTCCAAACAATTGGCACATTACAAAGTAGGTGAAAGCATTCAACACATTCACTTTTGGCCACAAACCGAACGAACTACGAACTTGAGATCGTAGAATGCAGCACACAAACACAATCACACACACACACACATACACTCACACTCACACACACAGAGAACAGTGTAACCACACCACAGCAGAGCAATTGGCTTAGTTCGCTCAGTTCCTTTTTGGCTTGTTTCGTTGCCTGTAAAACATGCTAATCTGATTTCGTGTTATATGTTGCTTCCCAGCACTAAAAAAAACCACCGCACCACTGCACCACCACACCATTCTTCACTCTTCTCTCATCCCTCTTCACTCTTCATTCCTCACTCTTCAATCTTCACTCTTCTCTTCTCACTCTTGCCTCTTCACTCTTCCCACTTCACTCTTTACTCTTCCACTATTCACTCTTTACTTCCACTCTTCTCTCTTCCCGCTTCACTCTTCCAAATTCTCACCACATTCACCACTCTTCCACTCCTAGCGCATTTCGTTCCATGGTATTGGATAGGAAATAAATTTTGTACGTTTAGGTTTCATAAAGCGTCGTCGGGTCTGGCTGTTGTTGCTTGGATTAATCGACAAATAAAAATCACATAAAATAAATTAAAAATTATGAGTTTCAAGTTTCAACAACTTGCGGATTGGCAGCAGATTTAGTTTGATTTTAAATCACAACAACAAAAATACCAAAAAAAAAATACAAAAACTAAGAAAACAAAAAACGAACAGAAACAAATCCCAAAGAATAATAACAAAGTTGCACAGTCTCTGTTCTTTTGCTTTTTGTCTCGTCTGTCCATTCGTCCACCTGTCCATCCGTCCGTCTGTCCACCTGTGCCGTGAAATTTATGCAGACAATGTGCAATATTAAAAAGCAATAAACATTTATTTTACAACAGACAAGCGACACATTCTGCCTTATCTACAAGCACAGCAAGAGAAAGAGAAACAGAGAGCAAAGGAGAGAGAGAGAGAGAGAGAGACTGACGGAGAGAGAGAGATGGGGTTAAGCTCAAGTTCTTCAGCTTTTGGGAATGCTTGATTCTCTAGCTTATTTTTTTTTACATAAAGCCATGCATTTATAGCACTCTATGTGTATGTGTTTATGGCAACTGATTATCAGCTGTTGGCTACCAGATGAGCTGCACTTGCTTCACTCTGAACTTGTTTTGAGTCGTGTATGAATTTATTTCAAGTGTCAGCTTGTGATTTGTGCGTTTGATGATTTTTCAAATGCTTACTTTAAGTATGGATTGATTTGAGCATTAGCATAAGCATAAGTATATTAATACAATGGTAAAAATCAACAAAAAATTAACTGTTCTGCAATAAAGTTCTATTATAGCATTTATTTATATTTTATACATTATTAATATTTATATTATAGTTTTATTTTATAGTTGCATTTATATTATATTGTATTTATACAATATAATTAATAATTTAATTATATTTAGTTATTTATATAAATTTTATTTAAAAAACTAAATCATATATTGTAATATAGATGTGTTTTATATATATTTAAAAGTGCTTTTAAATTGTTTTAAAATATAAATATTTTTAAAAGATTTAAATGATTTTTGCTATGTGCAAAATTGTCAGTTACTCCGCATTTTACTTTTTGCTCATTACATTTCGTTTTTTGCCCACTGTTAAGTTTCGTTTCTTTTTCGACGCACTTTTGTTTACATTATAATTCGTTTTCATTATTGCAAAGCGCATGAGAGAAAGAGATATTAAAAGCGAAAAGGCAATAAAGTAGCCACTGCTCTCCACGCTCTCCAAAAGAGAGAACATGCATAACTTTGTACGCTAAAAATTTCGGGCATATTGACTTCATCATCGCATTGCGCCCTAAGCTCAAGACAGCGACTAAACGAAATTGATGAACAGCTCCAATAAAGCGTAGGTGCGCACAATCATAGAGAACGTAGATCAAAAGAGAGAGAGCGCGAAACTGAGAGCAACGATGCGCTCTCGCACGCATGCGCATGCGTATGCAGTAAAGCAAGAGCGTGTGTGTGTGTGTGTATGTCAATAGGAGCGCGTATACACTGAAACCAGTGTTGCCAATTTAGCCTTTTTTCTGATAAATTTGAACGATTCTTAATGTTTCAGCCAGAAAAAAAGACTAAAATATCCCCTGTATTTTGGCGAAATTTGAATACACAATTAAAATTAAAATTAAATTATTTTTGCAATGGATTTCAATTTTAATTTCTGGAATAGATAAAATTCTGAAACATATTTAAAGCACAAATTATGCGATTTTAAAGATCTGGTGCCAATAAGATCCCAAAATAAATATTAATTTACTTAAAATAATGTATATTAGCCTAAAAAAAATTTTTTTTTATTTTTTTTTTAATTGTTTTTCGGTTTTTTGTTGTCATTTTGTCCATATTTTTTTGGAAAAAACTTGGCATCACTGCCTGAGATAGACTATTCACAAACATGCACTCATACACACAGACACACACACACACACACACACACACACACACACACATATATGTATATGTATTTTGTTTTATTTAATCTGTCATAATCAGACATTGAGTATTCCAATTATTATAAATACCATGTTGAATTCAATAAGCCTAAAAAATTCTTGAATTTAATGTATTTAAATCTTCTAATAATTACATATTGAAAAACCTTTAAAATGTTGCTGCTGCTGCTATGATTGTTATGTTATATAGGAAATCAACACATAGTAATCATTAAAATGCCACTGTTTTTACGTTTAACTATTTAAATATATATATTTATATATGTGTGTGTATCATATTTCATATAACATATATATACAAATCGAATGACTTCATTATAAACATTGCGATCCATTTGATCATCTCTTCGAGCGACCCACTAATTTGACTACAGGTTTTTTCTTCTTCGCTCTTTATTTCTCTATTTCTTTATATATGTATATATATATATATATATATATATATAATATCGTTTCGTTTTTCTTAAAATTTATTGCATAATTCTACCAGGCAGAGCTACCAACATGTTAGAGCCACAATTAGTGGCTATTAAGTGAAAGTGTTATAAATTAAACACAGCCACAAAACATTCAACAAAATAAATCTAAAGACTGATAGAGAAGGAGAAAAAAGAGAGAGAGAGAGAGAAATAGTGGGGAATGAAAAAATGCAATTTGTATGTTTTATGCATACTAAAATACGGTGTGTTATTTAGTATTTTGCTAACCAATTTGTTTAATACATTTTTCGGACTTCAGCTTGTGCGCAATTTGTTATACAGCCCCTCAATCAACGCTTCCCCTCTCGCTGTCTTTCAACAGGGTATATTGATGTTAAATTTTGACTGCAATGCGCTCTTCTCTAACAATTTATATTAATTAGTTTGTAGATTTTAAGTGTGGGGAGTATTTAAGAAAAAGTACACATAAATACCAAGAAATAAAACAGGTGGAGTTGCCGTAGTTGAAGAGCAAGAAAGAGCAGATAGACTGAAGAGATGCCCTGTATAAAAATGTAAACAAATAGGACTACATATTTAGACCCTGTGTTTAAAATCTACAAAGGGGTTTATTAACTTTGTCCAAAGACGATTTACACACAAATCAGGCAGAAGAAGGCGTGGCAGACCCCATAAATTATATACATTCTTGATCAGGAAGAGAAGTTGTGTCGATTGAGCCATGTCCGTCTGTCTGTCTGTCTGAGTGAACACCTAGATTTTGGAATCTATTAGAGCTACAGTATTCATATTTGGCTCAAACATTGTTGGACTGTCTAAACAGATCAAGTTTGTTTCAAATGTTGGATACCTCCCACCACTCTTGAGATATTGGGGAGCCCGTAATTTCAAATTACCATACCGAGCGCAAATTTGAAGGTGGAACGTTCTGCCTTGGAACATAGGTGCATATTGACATTATACATTTACTGCCATTTTCACATTTTGAATGCCTAGGTTATATTTATAATAGTACATATATTATTAACTAGTACTTACTAGTATCATCTATCTTTGATCTTAAACCTTCTACTATTTAGTCATATTAACTAGCAGCTACAGGGTAAGCACAAAACAGTTCTCTTTTGTTCTAATCATAACAAAAATGTGAACACACGAAAAAATATGTAGTTCCCGCTTGATCATCAAAATTAAAAATCTGTCAGTACAACAAATATACCATATATATATTTTTGTGGATCTTGTTGATTTTGTGTGTGATTAATTATAGCTGCTATTTATTGTTGTGGCTGCTGCTGCTGCTGCTGTTGTTATTTGTTGTTAACCTTAAGTCAAAACCAAAATAGCAAGTAGAATTTTTAATATTTCATTTTGAGCAATGGGGAAGATGTTGCTGCTGCTGTTGATGATGATGCAATGGCATGAGTTATATCAAAAAATATAAACAAAAAAAAAAAAAAAAAACTCTGCTCAAATTCAAGCTCATTATAATATGAAAATTATTAAAAATAATTCAGACAAAATTTAAGCAAATAAAACAACAACAAATTAAATTAAAGGCACGTTTACTCCAGTTTCAGCGCAACTCGTCTCGCAGTTAAGCTAAGTGCCATTAACGTGGCCAACAAAAAAAAACGGAAAAAATTATGATAATTGCCCAACTTGACCTTGGCAACATGTACAACAACAACAACAGAAATAACAACAACAACTGGCAACAATTGCCACAAAAATAAAACACATAATACTCGTAATACCAAATGCGCTGCATGGTTAACAATTTTTGCACATCCAACACCTGCACCCGCCACGCCCCCTCTTCCCCTACTCCTACCCCTGCCCACAAACTAAACCAACTACGCTTCGCATTGTTTGCATGCAATTATAATAAAACAACAACAACAACAACAACAAAAGCAACAGCAGTAGAAGTAGTAGAAGCAGAAGGAGTGCAAAAAAAACATAATTTAATTAAAATGAAATCATGCACAAAGCAATTGCCTCGCTTTGTTCATTGTGCGCAAAATGCTCGAGCAACAAATTGTTCTAGTTTTTGTTTATTTTTCCATTTTTTATATATATATTTTAAATTTACTTGTTTTTATTGTAAAATTTTTTTATTCATGACTCGTCGACAATGAAGACGGTCGAATGTTGTGTTGGTGTTGCTTTTGTTGTTGCTTTTATTTTTAATTTTGTTTTTACTTTTGTTTTTACTTTTGCCTTGTGTTGTTTTAAATGAAAAAAAAAAAAAAAAAACTAGCTAAAATTATAAGCCATGATTTGCTTGGTGCAATCAAAACTGGCTTTTCACAGCTTTATAAATTCTATTAACATTTTAAGATTTCGATTTGATTTTGCTTACGTTTTCTTTTTTTTCCTATCACTAATTTTCACTAATTTGCA
Organism: Sphaerogastrella javana; assembly: GCA_037040025.1. Lineage (NCBI taxonomy): Eukaryota > Metazoa > Arthropoda > Insecta > Diptera > Drosophilidae > Sphaerogastrella > Sphaerogastrella javana. The sequence goes on along the minus strand of JBANCZ010001976.1, from coordinate 10,813 downwards.
TTGGACATTAATGTTAATTACAGCTGCTTAAAGGTTGAATGGAAATTTGGAGTTAAATGCAATTTAAACAGAAAATTAGTTTTACGATCGTTAATGAATCTGGGAAATTGCAGCTAACTGTAAAAGCTAAAGCTTCTATAGAAATCAGATTCAGATTTTAATTTGACTTGCAAAAATGTGCTATAAAGTGTAAAGAAGCTGAGAAGTTGAAAGGAATAAACTATATAGACATAAATATTATATACATGTAAATATTTAATATACAAGACTATAAATTTAAAGATCTACAGTAAAATATTACGATTAAAACTATACATACACGTATAACTGAATTATATATACTATATATATCTATATGTTATATATATGATATGATATATGTGTATATTATAATTATAATATGCAGCATTTCTAGAACATCAGTTGAAAGAAATAATCTATAAATATTTAATATACAAGACTATAAAATCAAAGATCTTCAATAAAGTATTTAGTATGAATACTCTTGCATATATATGTGTAACTGAATTATATGAATATTTTATATACATTAAATGCAGCATTTCTAGAATTTATATAAAAGGAATAACCTATATAGACAGACATGTGCAAGATTATAAAATCAGCAGTCTTATATGTCATAGAATATGAGCAGTATAAGCTCTATACCTTCTGTCAAAAAAAGGTTTTTTTAATGAATCCAGGTCCGGTATTTTTTTTGACGGTATGTATGACTGTATAAGATCTATATAACTCTTTAATATATATATTTATATAACTAATATAGCTTCCATATACATATATAATTGTTTTATATATTTCTATATTGGTTTAGTATTTACTTTTAAATCGTAACCTTTACAGCTGCCAATTCCATTTGCATTCTGTTCTATACGAAACTAGTTAAGATCCGCATTCGAGACGTTTTTCAGCCAGCAGCTGCTATCATCTGCCTTCCGCGTGTGTGTGTGTGTGTGTGTGTTGGTGTGTGTGTGTGAGAGTGTGTGTGTTTGTGAGTTTTGGAATTGTAGCCGCTTCCTCTATAGCCGCAGCTGATGAGTCATGCTTGTAATGCGAACTCGTTTCATTTTTCTAGAGTTAGCTGTAAAGTTGACTATTGCCCCCACCCCCTTCTTCTTCCCCATCCCCTCTCCTTACGCCACTCCTTGTGTAGATTTTTGTCAAAATTGTTATATAGCGTGTTTGGCCGATTTGTACGTTTGGTCATTTCGCAGTTTTCTGTCTGTCTGTACGTCTGTCCATCTGTTTGTTGTTGCTTTCTTTACGCTTTTGCCGCGTTACAAATACTTAAGGCCTTTAGTCAGCTGCAAACCCACACTCATATTCACTCACACACACACATGGGATGGCACGCATAGGATCACAGCGCAACGCATCGGTTCATCAGTTTTAGAGATTTTATTTTATATTTTATTATTTGTTGTTGTTGTTGTTGTTGCAGTGACTGAGGCCTATGCCCAGAAGAAGCTTAGTCACGGCGCTCTCTCTCTCGCTCTCTCTTTCGCTATCTATCTCTAGCCAAAACGAGAGCTGTGAGATGCTGCGTGCAATTTGTCAAATGCCGAAAAGAAAAAGGAATTTTTACACACACAAACACACGCACAAACACATACACACACTCACACTCATACATTTCCATTGGGGGCCCTTAACGAAACGACAACTTTGGCCCTCGGGGAGTGATCAATCATCATAGTAGGCTGCACTAGTCTACCCCTGTCTCTCCCCCTCTCTTTCTCGCTGTATGCACTGTGAGAATTTGCCGCGGCAAATTATTATTTGTTACACTTTGCAAAAATTTTGTAAGCAAGCAATTTGCTAGCTTGATAAATGATGCGTTAGATTTGCTTACCTCTGGGGAATGCGAGACATTCCCCCTTCTATATCTCTCTGACACACACTCTAACTCTTACTCTATCTCTCTCTCTCTCTCTCTCCCTCTCTCTTTAATTCTCTCTCTCGCTCTTTAACTCTCTTCCTTTCTTTCTCAACTTTTTCCTTCCCTTTGTCTCTTTCCTGTGCTATGGCGTTTGTCGCTAGAGTCTTTCGTTTTTGATTTGTACTTAGCTAATTGCTGACGTCGCTCGACCAACTATAGACGCTGTCTAAACTACATGCATAAACTAAAACACTATAATTATGAACAATGATGATGATGAAAAGCAAAGTTTATAATATTTATAGCATACACTTGTTGTTGTTGTTGTTGTTGTTATTGTTGTTGTTGCTGCTTTGGTTGACTTGAAGCATCATCGTCGCTGTTTCAGTTCGTACGCTGCAAGCTCTTCAAGCTGTCAAGCAGGAAATGTTTAGATTTATAATGTGCTCATGTTGTTGTCACTATACAAATGCATTACATATATATACACACATATATATATTTATATATATATATATATATATATATAATATAAATAATAGTACATCTAGCCTCATCTATGCCCTGTGTGTGCTCTTCCTGCTCTTTTGTCATTATAATTAATTTGTAACTATTTTTATGAGCTCATGTGAGATTTCAATGCACTTGCTGCACTCTAATCCCCTTTTCCTCCCCATCCGTCTTTCTCTTTTGCTTGTCTTTACTCTTTTACTCTTCTTTTTCTCCCCCTCTCTCCCTTAGTCATTCACTGCTTAGAATGCAGCGCCTCAGTGTCAAGTGTTTGTGCAATTTCCGTTTAAAATTTGTGACCATCCGCCAAAATGCAGCAAAATTTATGCTGCAGCAAGCAACTCACAACAACAACAACAATAACAGGAACACTGCATCGGTGTATCTTCTAATTTTCAATAGAATACGAGCGCACGTATGATTTACCAAGACAAATTTGCAAAAACAATTTTTGTTACATTGTCTCTCTTGCGCTACGTGTGCGTCTTTTCTAACAATCATGGCCATTGCCGCTCAAGCAAATGGGTATATGCAGTTTAAGGTCAGCTTGAAGCAGTTAACATTAATCCTTTGAGTGGTAAAAGAATACTATAATTTAGCTTATAATATTGATTAGATTATGTCTAAATAAAGTATTCTATATCTAAACATTTTTAGACATTTTTTTGGATTATTTTTTAATAAAACAAAATAAGGCTTTATTAAAAGCTAAAATATAAAGTAAAATAATATTTAAAAATTTTTAAAAAATCTTAAGAATTATACTCAAAATATTCCATATATATTTGTTCATCTATAATAGTATTTAGAGTGTGTCTAAATATATTATTCTCTATCTAAATTTAAATAGAAATTTTTTGAAAGAATTTTTTATAAATGAAAGTAAAGCTTTATTTTAATAGTTAAATTAAAAATAATAAAACAATAAAATAAAATTTAGAAAATTAAAGAAATATGCTAGAAATATTACATATATATTTGTAGTACATATATTAGATTATCATAGTGATAAGAGTGTGTCTAGATTTAGTATTCCATATCAACAAATATTTTTGCATTTTTATAAAATATAGTAAGGATTTATTAAAGATTTAAATATTAAACATATTATGAATAATTTTTTTTAAAAAATATTGTATTCTAAATATATTTCTAATTTATAGTGTATTAAAGAATTCGGTTTGCTGGTATAGACTCTTGCGCCCTTACTTGTTATGCAAATGCGTGCAAAATGTGCGAGGTTTTTTTCAGCTGCATCTTTTGTTGTATTGCTCCAAGCATTTGCTTGACTGTGAGTGTGTGTGTGTGTGTGTGTGTTTGGCTTGAAGCCACACGTTCGCACAGTGTGACACTGTGGCATTTGTTACAATTTTAAATGTTAGCCTAGGCAAAACGAGCCATAAAGACAGACAGAGAAAAAGAGAGAGAGAGAGAGAGACCTGTGCCAATTGTTGCTACAAGTGTTTGGCTTGACATTTTCAAAACGCCAAGCACGCGCTCCAAAAACTGAGCTCAGCTTAGCTCCACTCAGCTGAGCTCAATTGAACTGAAGCAGAATTGAACTACAACGAACTGCAGCGAACTTGTGCGCTGTGTGAGCCACTAAATTTTGCACCAAAACCCCATTGACAGGGGGCTGTCGTAGTAGCAATTGCAATTGCAGTTGCATTTGTTGTACACCGGCTGCAAAACTGGCGCCCCCAGGTGAAATGCCTCGACAAAGAGAGGAAAAAAAAGGGCAAGCAAACTTGGCTAACAAATTAGTAAACGCTTGGAAAATTGCACAGTTTTTTCTGGCGGTGGTGGTGGTGCTAGTGGTGCTGCTGCGGCTGCTTGGCCGGCCATGAATTGGCATAAAATTGTCTAGCTGTTGAGTTGTTGTTGCTGCTGCTGCTGCCTGTTGCTGTTGCTGCTGCTGCTATTGCTGCTGCTTGTTGCTGTTGCTGTTGCTGTTGCCTTTTGGCTTTGGCTGTTGATTCAATGAGCATTTAACTGCACTAGATGCCAATGACTTGACACATGCGAATCAAAAGGGGCTAAAACTCAAAAGCTCAGCACGTCAAGCTTAAAGCCAGTCAAACAGACAGACAGACTGAGACAGAGACAGCAAGACAAGCAGACAGCCGTACAGACACACAGTTAGCCAGACAGCAGTAGCAGCAACAGCAGCAGCAGCAGCAGCAGGGGGCCAAAGCGATCACAACAACTGTGTTTAGTATTGAGGAGCGTTTCTCATGATTTGTGTGCAATCGCAGTTTTGTATAAATTTTTTTTGCTGCTACTTTTATATATATATATATATATTTGCTGTTGATTTTTTTCCTGGTGCTGCTGCGTCAGTTGACGGCGCGACAAACGACAAACGACAGGCCAAGTGATGTGAAGTGTCTGCCACAAATGCGACACGAGCAAACTAATTGTTGACTACTGTTGGATCTCCTTGTTGTTGCTTTTGTTGTTGTTATTGCTTCGTTTTTTGTTGCTTTTCAATTGAGGAAGCCTGTAGAAAGTTAAGTTCTATTAATTGTTGAATAAACGCAGCTATAGCTATTACTGATTCAAGTGCTCAGCTTTTGTCATTTGCTAATGTTCTGTGTGTGCGTAGTGATGATTCCCTATGCTTGGCTAATCGATTTTTATTTATCGATATAATCGATATAATATATTTCAATTTTGCTGTTAAGCTAAACTTTAATTTAGAGGATATTTTATGGTCATATATTATAATATTTTCTTAACTGTTTCGCTTTACACTTTGACACCTCTAAATGCAAACTGAAAACGAAAGACTCGAGCAACGAACTTTTGTGAAGGCTTTTACTGCTGCAAGCATTTAATAAATCAATACAAGAATTTCTTGAATTGGCAGTGCAATTGTTGTCGTTGTTCCCGTTCATATTGCTGTTGTTGTTGTTGTTGTTGATGTTGTTGTTGTCGTTGTTGTTGCAGTTTTGGGTGAAATGGTTCCCATAGCGCACCTAAAGGGGCACATAGTTCCACAAATTGCTCGTTTTTTAAGCAGCGAAATAAAAAAAGGACAACAACAACAACAAGAAGAAGAAAAACAACAACTATAACAAGTACAAGCTTGTGCACTGCTCTTATTTAATTGACTTTTGACTCCCGAAATCAGGCGATGGCTGTAAAAAGTGCAGAAAACTAGCAGACAACAAGCTGAAAGCGAAACAAGTTGTGGGTGTTGCACCCGTAACAACGGGGGAAGGGGGAGTGGTAGGGGTAGACGAATAGACAGGGGGAGTGTGCACAGTGGGTCTAACAAAGCTCGCACAGATAACAACCAGACAACAAACAAATAAATCGCATGCAACACACTCACACACAAACCGAAAAGAGACAACGAGAAACGCGAGGAAAAGAAGCAGCCAAAACAACAACAACAAAAAACCAAAAGAGACACCAAAAACCAACAAAAAACCACAAAAAAAAAACCAAATAAACAAACAGAAAACAACGACAATAGCAACAGCAGCAACAGCAACAGCAACAGCAGCAATTGCTTGGGGTCGCCCAGGCTGGGCAGCAGCAACGACAACACCAGCAACAGTAACAACAACAACAACAACTTAGAGAAAAAATGCACTGTTGCAAGTGCAAATAAAAGAGACGCGGACACATTTACTTATCGCGCCTCTTTAAGGCAGGCAACAGGCAACTGGCAACAGCAACAGCAGCAACAGCAGCAACAACAGCAACAACAATAACAGCAGCAGCAACAAAAGCAACAACAGCAGCAAAAACAGCAGCAACAACAGCAACACCACAGGCAACAGGCAACAACAAGAAACAGTGGCAACACTGGCAGCAGCCAAAACAACCAACAAAACACATGCAAAACGGCAACGACGACGACGACGACGACGTCTCCAGTTGACCAACTTCTGCGCTGCTGCCGCTCGCTGCCTTCTAATGATCCAATTCCCACGAGCCGCGACGCTGCAACGATGACACTGAATGCAACAGCACCAACAACAGCAACATTACCAACAACAGCAACAACAGCAACAACAGCACCAACATCTAGTACTAGAGAGGCTGACGACAACAACAACAACAACAGTAACGATGCGCGCCCAATGCAAAAAGTAGAAGGTGGAGGTTGTTCGCCAAACCCCTGCTGCCTGCACTGCCTCCTTCTCTGCTCCTGCTGCTGCTGCTGCTGCCGCTGGCATCGCCTGTTTAAACAACTTTCAAAGTTAATAGTCTGCGCCACGGCGAGACAACAACGCTGCTGCTGCTCTTGCTGCTGCTGCTGCTGTTGGTCGGCCACAAATAAATACCAAAAACCAGCTACGACCAATATCTACAGGCAATACCGAAAAACCCAGCAGGAGTCAGAAGGTAAACCCCACTCTCTTGCTCTCTTACTCTCTCACTCTCTCGCTCTCACGCCTTTCACTCTATCTTTCTCTCTCATTTACTTTGCACGCCTTCGTGAATCATTTCTTCTTTTTTTTTTGCAGTCTTCATGCAGCACTGCTCCCCCTTGAACCCCCTTTACCCACGCCACTGTGTATAGCTGGTGTAAATGTGCTGCCAACTCGGCAACTGTTACAATTTTCTTATTGAGGCTGAGCTTCCAGGGTGGCCAACACGGCGCATACGTAATGCGACTAATTAAATTTGAATTTTGTGCCTTATGCTTATGCTGTTTATTTAGGCGTGGGAATCTGCACACATTTTTTTTTACATTTTTTTTTTGGTTGATTGATAGAGCAAAATAATTAAATGGCAATCAGCATAAAAAAATAAGAAACAAAATTCCAAAGCCATGGGAATTTGTGTGGCCCAAATATTTGGCTATTTGCTATTTTGGCCATAAGTTGAGCGAATCGTAGTGAGATTTTTATTTTTTTTAGGTGAAATCGATGAATTAAATTTATTATTAGAAAGTTGGGTGCATTCGATTTTATTAGAACATATTCAACTACACAAATTAGTGCATTTAAACAGACTAGTATTCAGAGGTAGTAAAAGCGCTCAACTACTCTGTACTGGTATGTCTATTAGGCTTGGGTGGGCGTGGCATTTGATGTTTATGTACCAGCATTTCATTTAGCCATACAGTGAAGCTTGGCTATAAACTTCTCAATGGATATGTGTTGCTTTTTCATAGGAAAGTCTTTGCCATATCAATAAATATCGAACAATCGGGATGACACCCGACAATAGAGATTCTGCTTGTGATTTTAATGTGGCATAGTATAATCGATGTTCGATATTCAATAAGCGATTTTTAATTATCAATTAAAGGTTATCTATTATCGATATCGAATATATATAGTGAGCAACTCAGAATTTAGGTTTTTCAGAGTAGTAGAGTATTACCAATATTCGATATTCTACAATCGATTATCTTTAATTTATGATTGGTACCGATTATTATTAGTCACTTAGCCAATGTTAATACTGATTATTGAGTAACCTATCTACTTTAGATATCGGTATAGATTATTATTTAATGTTTATTAAACGACTGTCGAGTTTTATTTATCGAATATAACTTGCCAATTACCGATTTTTGTTCAACGATTAATATTTTTGGATTATTATTTACAATTCATCGGTTTTCAATAATCGATAATTATTTATCGTCTATTATATATCCATTGTGGATTTAGCATGTCATCCGGTAAAAGAATATACATACTTTATGGGGTCTGTCATACCTTCTTCTGCCGCTTAAAACATCTTAGGCATTCTAAAATTCCAAATATACCCCTTATCGATTTCTATGCACAGGGTTGGCAGAAGCTTTGTTTACATTTTGAGCAATTGGTGCAGGTGTAGGGAGACAAAAAGAGTAGAACAAAGAATTGGAGTCTAAGCAAGAACAACGACAAGAGCGCAAAGCATAAGGAGAGAAAAAGGTAAAATAAAATGCAATAAAAGACACAAACAACAATAACAACATCATCAACAACAATAAGAATAGCGCAAGAACAATTGCTGATAAGGCTTTCTCGTAGACGATAACAACAAAAACAACAACAAAATTCATGACTTGATGGTAAAAGAAGGGTTAGGGCTAAAGAGTGCAATAAAATGAGGGGAACTACAAGAGAAGGGAATAATTGTATAAAGCACAAAGAATAGAGGAATAAAACTATGAACAGCTATGCCCAAACAGAAAAAATGAGGGAGAGAGAGGGAGTTTAAGTGAAGGCGGGACGGAGTGGGAAGCACAAGATCAAGCACAAAGAAGACGCTGATAAGAAGCAAATGAAAATTTCACTTTTCTAGTTTAGAGTTGAGATGTTGCTGTTGCTGTTGCTGTTTCTGCTGCTGCTGCTGCTGCTGCTTTTGCTGTTACAGCTCTCGCAATTAAAACAGAATTAAATTTTTGGGCGTGGGAAGAGGCAGTTAAGATGCCAAACAATATCAAATTGAATATATCAATGGAGTTGCTAGTAAAGTAGAGAGGGGGTTTTTCTGTGTGTGTATTTTAAAAGATTTTTGTTTTCATTTTTTTGTTTTTTTTTTTTTGCGAAGCTGCTCTCAATGCCAAAGCAAAGGCACAGCGCATCACGTGTGTGTAAAAACAATAACAATAAGCGCTAAAAACAATAATACTAATAATAATAGTATTTTTATGTATGGTATGTGTGTGTGTGTATACAGAAATAATATTGTTAATAATAATAGCAAAAAGCAATAACCGCATTTGTTATTAGTGGCACAAAATGCGATTTACGGCAAAGAAACACAATCAAACAATGGGCCACAATTTGCTCGGCTCATTGCTTCCCTCTCTCTCTCTCTCGCTCTCGTTTGTATAGTCTAGTCTAATGTAAGCGGATGATCACAATATACATATATATATATATATATATATACAAATAAATACATATATATATATATATATATATATATATATATAGATACTTGTCTCTATGCAATTTATATAAATTTAATTCAATTTGTTGTGCTAAATCGCAGCTGAGTCGATTCGAGTTGAGTCGATTCTCCATGCGATGCGATGCGATGATCTGCGATTGCGAGTCGTGCAGAGGTCGCCGCATTTGGATTCTGCACTCAGATGTTTTTTAAAAGCTAAGTGTATTTATTTTTTATTTATTTATATTTTTTCGTTGCTATGTGAGGAACATGGCCAGCTGGCCAATTAATTGAATGCCTGTTGATGTTTGTTACTCCAATCTTTCGATTTAAATACAATTCTAACAATTTGGCAGCTCATTACCGCAGCTGAAAACCGACAACAACAACAACAACAACAACAACAATAACAATAACAATAATAAGAACAACAACAACAACAACAGCAGCCGCAAATATAGGCACAACCTTGACCTTAAGGCATATGCTGCAACAGTTCATTATTATCATTATTATCATTATGATTATTATGGTTTACAAACCGAAAATTATAACAATTTTGTTACGCTTCTTTGAAGAAAGCTTGCCCCTTCCAGCTGCGCCACTCCGTCTATGCCCAAGCTACACTGCGCCCCACAATCCACGTAATAAAGTGGCAGAGCAACCAGTCGGAACACCACATTTGGCTGGCGTCGTCTCTGGCAAGTGTTGAACTTGAAATCGAAAGCAACACGAACAAAAATAAAATACACACAAAATAATAATAACAAACTGAACAAAGCCAGCAGCTAAAGATAACAACAACAACATCAACAGCAACAACAACAACGAATTGTTGTAAAACATAAAATTACGATACTTAAATTTTGACATGATCAGAAGGTCGAAGTCTTAATGCACTTGCTAAATCCATTTATTGTACGATTAATATTTGTTTAAACTATGGACACATTTGAAATCATTGCTATAAATATTTATATCATACATATAAATATTACTATACGTTTTAAATTTTTTAAACATATAATTTAATGCATATTAAATGCATATTAATGAAGACTTTGTTCAATTTTAGCTGAAGTTTGTGTACTGCAAAATAGGCTAACGTATTTGTAAATATAATTTTTTATATTTTTAAATTATATCACAAAAATAATATAATATGTTGGCATTGTTCTCTTAATGCTTATAGCTTCGAATTTATTTAATTTAAATTTTCGTATAAATTTGTATGTTCTACCATGTATATAAGCTTAAATCCACTGTTTTTGGGTCACCTATACTATATTCGAACTATTGCAATATTTTGTAATCATAGCTGCAGTGGTTATGTAATATTTTTAATAATTTTAAATTTATTTTATATTTTTTAACTTTATTCAAATATTATTTATTTATTTATATTTATTTGTTAACTACAGCGGATTATGTTTTTTCAACTGATGGTTACCATTTATTTATTATTATAATTATTATTATTATTATTATTATTATTATTGTTATTATTGTTATTATAATTATTGTTATTTTTATTATTAATTATATATC
>JBANCZ010001975.1:0-18078 GCA_037040025.1 Sphaerogastrella javana | reverse complement strand
GCTGGTGCGGGCCAGCGGTATCTAGGATAGATTTCCACCTCCGGTGACGCATTCACAAAATAAAAAAAAAAAAAAAAAAACACCCACATACACACACACACACACACACACATACTGCTGCAGCTGTTTTTTAATTTTTGCTCTCTGCCGAGAATATTGCTATTGCAATGGCCGTGTCATTCCCAGTGTGGCAGCCCCCCCCCCCCTCCTCCCCTACTCCTACACCACGACCTTCCGCTCTAAGCCAACATATGCCGCAGCTCTTGCTCTACACTGTGCCACTCCCCTCGCCACCGCCCACCTTCTCCGCTCTACACTTCAATGCAGCGCCGCGTGAAAATTGAAAAATACGCGCGATAAAACGCTTGACATGCCACGTAATGCGTTGCAAATATATTGCCAAAGTTTTTTGCCATTGCCTTTATTGTTGTTATTTCTTTTTCTTTTTTTGTATTATTGTTTATTTTTTTTCTCCACTCTGTTGTGACAGCGCAGCGTGCAATGCGCCAGCAACAGAGCGGCAAAGATAAAAAGGCAGAGCAGAGAGAGAGAGCAATAGTCAGAGGGAGAGGGAGAAGGAGAAATAAAGAGGGAGAGGAAGAAGGAGAAATAGAGAGAGAGAGAGAGAGAGAGAAAGACAGAGAAAGAGGGAAAGAAAATGAGAAAGAGAGAGAGAGAGAGAGAGAGAAAGACAGAGAAAGAGGGAAAGAAAATGAGAAAGAGAGAGAGAGAGAAAGATAGCGAGAGAGTGATTGAGAGGGGGTCAAAGGGTCAGGGCGAGTACGAGTGTAGTAAAGTTTTTAACTCGATGCGCCCGTTATTATTCATTATTGAACTGGCATTTGCGGCTGACATGCGCCCAACCACGCCCCCCTCCCTGACCAAGCTGCATGGGAAAGGCCAGATGGTTGGAGTCTCTACAAGTAGGAAGAGTAATTCACAGGGGATTGGGGGTGAAAAAGCAGGCATTGTTTTGTTATTTGCGTTGTGTTAATTTTTAAAACGCAAGGCTAAAACTAATTTCATATCATTTGGCATTGAATGAGCCCATTAAGTGGTCAAAACTTTGTTTTTGCCCAGAACTTTGACGGTTAGACAAATGAAACAGCTTAACGCAACGACAATCTCTGTGGGTGTGTGTGTGTGTGTGTGTGTGTGTGTATGTGCGTGTGTGAGTTCGAGTGTGTTTGTGTGTATTTATATATAAGAAAAGCTCGACGATTAGTCACAAATCGATAACCATATTTTATAAACTCGTTCAATAAACGAATGATTGGTCTGGTTGGGTGGTTCGGTGGATTGGGTCAGTGGTTTGGCTGTTTATCAATCTAATGTGCATCAATTTGTCACTATTAAAAATAATTTTCATGACTGAACTGAACGCACAACTCACATAATTGTAAGCCCTTTAATACTTAAAAAAAAATAAACACAGCTTAAATAATTGCTTAAATAAAACGAATTGATTAAGTTTGGTCAAGTGTGTATTTGATATATAAATGCTAAACCGACAGTGTAATTGATGTTTCAACTAATTCCATATTTATATGCCACACAATTTATGATTGCATTTGATTGAATCTAATGATAGTAAATAGATTTTGCGTTACTGATTTGCCTGGATAATTGCTATAACTATTATAATCGCTGTGCAAATGGTTATCATTATGGAAAGATATTGGAAGGGAGATATATTTAAGCGAATTGATTCCATTGATTGATTAGCAAATATAGGCCATAAAGCAGGTCTCTGGCAAAAGATTGATTCAATCAAATATAAGAAAAACTTAAGATTTATTTGTATATTAAATTTATAAAATTAATTTTGAAAATTTATAGAATGAGTCTTGATATAACTTGTTTAATTTCTGCTATAGACTGTTATATTAAATTAATATATATATATATATAGTATATAGTCTATCATCAATCAAAACATAAATCTTTAAGAATCCTGTTATATATTTAGTTAGATTTTATAGTTTTCCATTTGTTTTTCCCATAATATCAAATGACTTATGCTTCAGTAAATTTCAATTCTTAGGTATTTTAGCATAGTTTTTCGAACTATTACAAGCATAAATTTGGTTTAATTGAGAAGACTTTGAATTAGACTAACTGTATGACCTGTGTATCGTTCAATTAAATATGCAGCATGACTTGCATTTACGATGAAAATGCAGCCCTATGAATTAATTGAATGCCTATGACGACAGGTGCATGCAATGCCATATGCTTTTGCTTTGGTTTTGTGCTCATTTTCGGCTGCATTCTTGGAACGCTTGTAAAGAGTGTGTGAGAGAGAGAGAAAGAGAGAGAGAGAGAGAGGAAGAGAGAGAGAGAGAGGAAGAGAGAGAGAGAGAGAGAAAGGCAGAGAGACAGAGAGAGAGAGAGAGATGTTCATAAATATGCCAGGAGTCGCATTCGAGATTTTTTTGTGCGAGCTGCGCTCAATTGGGCTCAATGACTGTGGCTGCTGCCACTTGGCTTAGACGACGTTTTGTGGGTGTTTTGGGGGGTTTGGGGGTTTTATCGCTTTTATGGTTTTATCGCTTTTGGCGCTTGCCTTTGACGTCACCTTAATTAATGGGTTAATGCGACGCTGGCAGAGACGCTGGCGCAGACGCTAACGCCAACGCTGACGTTGGCAGCGTTTTGGTAATTAAGCGACTTTGTCGTTGGCCTTCTGTGGCAAATGAATTATGCGTCTGGTCGCCTGGGGGCTACTAGCGACAAGCACTAACTAACTAACTAACTAACTAATTTGGATGCTACATTGATTTAATATTTGCTCTCTTTCTATCGCTTTCTCTTGCACTCTCCCTTGTTCCTTCTCTCTGTCTTTGTCTTTTTAATTAAAATTTTGAAATGTTTTTTTTTTCGTTATTGTTATTGCTGTTGTTGTTGTTGTTGTTGTTATGTAGAACGTGCTCGAACTGCATTATCATGAGCATGTCATAAATTAATTGTATTGCAATTTGTGTACGCGCGTGAAATGTGCGCTCAATTAGACGCAATGGCTTGAAGAGCGGCCAACGCTGCGTATACGCAATGTGGCAGCATTGCGACGCCTTGATGACGATGTCGCGATATAGCAACAGCAACAGAGATAACAACAACAACAACAAGCATAACAACAAATAATAGATATAGCAACAAGGATGAAACAAGGACAAACTGAACGATGACAATGTAGATAGAAATGTATCTGAAGCTGTAGACTCTAGATGCTAGTTCAAGATACAAAGAGAGAGACAGAGTAAGAGGAAGAGATGGAGAGGAGCTTTTGGGAGAGGATTGCGGGTTGAGGGGCTGCTGGTGTCTCTTCATTTACGTAATGTAAGCAATTTGTGAAAATTGCTGGCCTGGCCGGGGCAATTTCGCAGATTAAACTGCACCAAAGTGCAATTGGGCGCAAATTTGTGTGCGGTCTGCTGCAGCTAAAGCAAAGTTTGCGCTGCTTAAAAAATAAAATAAGAAAAAAAGAGAAAAAATCGTAAAATAAAGGAGTAGATTAAGATAATGAAGCGGCAGTTTAGAGCCGCTTCAATGACTGAACTGAACTGAAATGAACTGAACTCAAACGAGCTGAACTGAACTCAAACGTACTCAACCGAACTGAACTGAACTGAATCGAGTCAGTGGAATGAATGTTGAGCTGAATGTTTGGCTGCTTGTCTGGAAGCCACTCCATCACTTGCAAATTAAAATTAAGATGAATTATGAAACGTCTCAAGACGCTGTCAAGGGCCAGGAGAAAGACCATCAGCAGACACAGAGAGGGAGAGAGAGAGGGAGATTGAGAAGAAGATTGAGAAGAAGATTGAGAGAGAGCGAGAGCACAAAATTCAAAATTGATGCGAATTCCATAAATCAGTATCAGGGCAGCGGCAATGATCAATGACTCTGTGCGGGATTGAAGGCACGTATCGACTCAAAATTCTGATGCTTTATGACGTCAACGTGCAAGAGTCACAGGCATAAAGTGTTAAGCCAACAACCAACAGCCAACAGCCAACAGCGAACAGGGAAGAGCCAATAGCAAACAGCTAACAGCCAACAGCTTCATCATTGTGCCACGCCGTCAAGCAGGCATCAGTCAAAGCGAAGAACGGGGTATACGTATATATATATATATATATATATATAACATTTTTGCCGGAATGAAGCTATGAGCTGGTGCTTCTTGTGCCTGGCATTTGTGGCATCCCTGGCAAGTCTTACAAAACAATGTGCAAAAGTGAGAAAAAAATTATGGCATGCCGCTCTTACTATACATCCCCCTCTCTCCATTTCCCTTTCTCTCTCTCCCTCTTCTTCTTCCTCTCTATATTTTTCTCTCTCTTCTCACTCTTTAGTTTGTTTGGTTTCTTAAGCTTTGCAGCCTGGGGTCATCAATAGCTTTAGAGTATCGTCCCTGCTGCTGCTGCTTTAAGACTTAAGCATTGATTTATCTGGCTCTATGCACTATGTTGCACTGACAAGCGACCATAGCCACGTATTTGGCAAGCCCAACTGGACAACTTGGCACAACTTTTGCTGGCTCAAACCCCGCCCGGACGTAGTGCAATAAAACTGTATGCCCATGACCAAAGTAGAAGAAGACCAACAAAAAAAAAAAAAAACAGTTGGAGCAGAAGAAGCAGCAACAGAATAGAGGGCAATCTTTTGTCGCTGCTGCTTTTATTGGTGTTGCTGTTGTTGTTGTTGTTGTTGCTGTTGTTGTTGTTGGCTTAAAAGGGGCCGTCCATTTGCCCGACATTGCACACTATTAGTTGCAGCTGCCAAAAGTGATGAATGTGTGAAATGTAAACTTTGTTACGGAGAGAAATAACAGCGCCAAAAGCTCAGCGCCAATTGCAAAGAAAAGCACAACCAAAAAAAAAAAATACTAAAAAAATACTAAAAAAATCAAAAAAAAAATTGAAACGAGGCAACAAAAGCTGGGCCAAAGACGGCTAAAGTAACGTAAAATGAAACCAAGCGACAGCCGCCTGTCGAAAATTGCAATTCTCGCCTTTTTTACGCTCCCTACACACACATACACACACACACACAAACACACACACACACACACATATACATACAAACATATATATATTTTTTTGTGATTTCTTTACATTCTTACTTTATTTTTTTTGTTTTTTTTTTTGCGGCCGCAGCAGCGAAAAATCCAATTAAAGCTGCTGTCATTGTGTGGGCGTGGCAGCAGCTGTGAAAGCGTGGAGAGGGCTCAAGGGGTTGGGGTTGGGCTTGGGGTTGGGGATGGTGTTTGGGGGCGGGCATTTGGATGTTGGCGGAGGCGCTGATTGAATGTCAGACAAGACGACGTATGTGTCATAAAAGCGGAGATTGCCAAGCGTAAAGAAAAAAATTCTAAAATCTCAGGATCTTCTTCTACAAAAAAATAAAAAAACCAAATTAAATTCTTTGTTTTCGTTATAGAAAAAAATATATATTTATATATGTATATGTATATCGATGCAAATGGCAATTGGCCCATTTAGTTTTGCGGCTCATTAACTTTTTCATTAAAAATTAATTAAAGTCGCTAGTTAATTAGGTTCGCCTAAGCGTATTTATCATTTTTCGCGCAAGTTTTACATTTCTTGGCATGACAGGACGAGCTATAGCCATACATATAGCCAACTAAACGAACCAATGAACAAGCTAAGGCAAAAGCAACAAAACTAACGGCATGCCAAAAAGTTTTGCCATGCCATGCCCCCACCCCCCCTGTTCCATCCCCAGCCCAGCCCTGCCCAGCTCTTACCCCTTCCTCTAGAAGCCGCTGCAATGCCGCTGCCTGTCGTCGTTTGGCTGCAAAGTGTCATTAGTCTGCCAAGCATTTTGGCATAAATTAGTTGAGTAGCGTTTTGTGATGGGGGCCAGGAGTTGAGCTAGGATTTCAAGCGGGGATTGGGGGATTAGGGGTTTGTGCCTTTAGCATTTTTGTGGCATCGCCTTTAGCCTTTGGCGGCATGTAATTATTGATGAATGATCTGGCTGAAATGTTGAAATGTTTTTTTTTTTTTTTTTTTTTTGGGCGCGCGTGCCTTCAGCTCAACTCAGTTGCAGCTAATACACAGAGTCAAGTTGAGTTGGCCTTTGATGTCCATGGTAGATGGAGTGCAAACAATGGTGGCAAAGCCATGCAAAGCCAAACAACCATCGAGTCAAGTTGATAGAGCGTTTCGCTTGCTTCGAGTGCAAACTGAGGCCTCGACAACAACAACAACAATGAGTACAACAAAAGCTCTGCTAATATTGTAATAATAAACAATGGGACCAAGTGCTTTAATCGCTTTTCCTGATTATATTGCAGGCTAAGTGCTTCCACAAGAGTTTTGCTGCTCAAAGAGCCAGGCAAAGCCACACGATAGCCACCCAATCCCCACCCCAATAACCCCAACAACAAACAGGGTATGTCTGTGTGTGTGGGATTGGGCTTTGCAAAGTGAAAGGCTTAATCTGATAAGCAATACTTACATTTAACCATGACTAAGCCGTAAGGTGCACACTCTACCGGGCAGCCACTCGCAACTATCGCGATGAGCCCACAACTTAACGCTGCGAAAAATTAGGTGCAAATACTTTATTAAGCTCATGATATCATGATATGTCTGGTCTGGCGAAAATCCTCGCCAACTTTTTGCCAAGTCAGATAGAACGATAAAGCAATATATAGCAAAAACTGCAAATTATCCCCTTCCTGCACAATTTGTAATAATGAAATAATCGAAATGCAGCAAATACCAACAGATGCTTTAATTATCAGTGTGACCGCACTCTCTCTCACACACAGTATCTTCGTTTGCTGTTAATTGAACGCGCAGCTGTTCGATAGATGCGATAAAATGTTAATCGAATGGGCAGCTGGCACAGACAGAGCGCTGTTAAACTAACTGCCGAATGTTAAACAGGCAGCTGGCTGTTAGTTTGCTGTTAATACGCTGTGCGCTTTGCCTATCCGCAGCTGTTAATCAAGCGGGCGGTTTACTGTTAGTGCGCTGTTAAGCGGGCAGTTGGCTGTTAGTTCTAACAAGCGCTAGCTGTTAAACTTATGGACTGATTCCTATTAGATCGCTGTTAATAAACAGAACAGCTGGTCGATCATGCAGCTCGCTGTTAATGCACTGTTAATTGCTTAGTTCGCTTAGAGCTCAAGCGATGTTAGTTGCATTTGGACGAACAAGCAGTTCGCTGTTAATTGCACTTTCAGCTTGCTGTTAATCGAATAGACAGCTGATCGATAAACGATAAGCTACGAAATATCAACTAACAGCTGGTTGTTCTTAGTCAATCGAATGTAAAACGATAAGCTGCCCTTTGTTTTTCGATATTTTTGAGTGTAAAGAAAAAGCTTTAAATTCTTTTAGAAATGCTGCAAAACAATTTAAGCCCTGTGGATGTGCAAGTGCAATTTTATACAACATTTTCTATAGAAAATTCTATGAATACGTACACAATATAACTAAAATTAAGTAAAATCCCTGCTTAAGCACAGATTTTCACTGCGCTTTTCACATGCAATGCTGGGTCACATGTTCTGTGCGTTCGCCTGGTCCGGCTTTTAAGCTTTCAATTCATAAATACGATGGTAAAAAAAAAGAGACGAGGGGGAAAGGAAGAGAGAGGAGATTGTCTGCTTATGAGCGTCATAAAATGACACTCGCATGGCAGCAACAACAACAGCAATAACATCTACAGCAGCAACACATACAGCAGCAACATACACAGCAGCAACATCTACAGCAGTAACATCTACAGAGCAGCCGGTGCTGTAGCTATTGCTGTAGCTGTAGCTGTAGCTGCTCTTTATAGTAGAAGGCAACGATGACGCCATTGAAAGGCTTAAACGCTCATTACACTGGCAGGCATTAAATTAATTGGAAGCAGCGCAGTTCTAACTGCAAACTACGCACCCAAAAAGGGGGAGGACATAACAAGCTGTAGAATATAGCATGGAGCATATATAAGGGGAGAGAGAGAGAGAGAGAGAGAGGGAGAGAAAAAAAGAGAGGTGGGTTGAAAGACTTCAGCTCTTGGCTATAGTTTCACTCAATGCCTGGGTAGGATGACATAGAGAAAGAGGGAACTAGAAAGAGTGAGGACGCTCGTTGAACGTTGAGCGTTGAGGCAGCAGCAAAAGCAAAAACTTTACAAAAGGCCAAAAAGTTTGATGGCAACTTTTGTAGCTTGGGCCAAAAAGCAAAAGCACTCTAGCTGCATTCATTGCTAATTTGGCTTTAATTGCATAAATGTTGCGCTTTTTGTATACCAATTTTTTTATAAAAGGGGCGAATATAGGGGATGGCAGGGGTATCAAATAATAACACACAAAAAAAAAAACACAAAAATATAAACATAAATTCAGTTGGCCAAACAACTATACACCTTGCATATTCTTTGTATTTTTTTTCTGTTTTTTTTTTTTGGTATAATATGAATATATTTTTTGTATCTATGCTGGGCGAAAATTTTGTGAAATTTGTTTGTCGAGTGCACTTGAAATTGAAATTTTGTTAGAAAGTCCAGCAGAGAGCGGAGAAGCGGGGAAAGGACTCTACTGCTGCTGCAGATAAGGGCAGCAGCAACAAGATGCCTGTAAATTTTTGGTATTTTCGTTCGTTTTTTTAGAGAGAGAGGAGCGAGGGGCAACAAACAAGCTCGTTTGGTTCTTATCAAGGCAAGCACCTGAATGGCAGGCAAACTGATGAACTGATCGGACAGTCGGACTGAATGGACAGTCTGACCTGGACAACTATTTGTATTCAAATGGCTCGGTCCATGGGCAAAAGTTGAAGCGTTATACAAATATTTGCCGAAAAGCACCAAAAAATTTGCTACTTAAATAACTGCAAAAGTTGAGTGCCATCAAAATGAAAGCAGCTGGCAAACTAAATTTAATGAATGTTGCCAACACAAATTTGCATATTCCAACAAAAATAAAAAAAAATACTAAAAAAATACTAAAAAAAAATAAAAATATTATATACTGTATACAAAACTACTAAAAAAAAAACTTAAAAAAAAATTGCGCCACTTTTTAGCTCCCTTTTTGCTGTGTCTTCCATTTTCTAGTGCTGCTCACAGAAATTTATGAATTGCGCCAGGGTTGCCAGAGCAAAACTAAATGGGTTGCCCTGCATGCTGTGAAAGTTTACAAAAGCTGCGAGCCCCTTTTTCATATAATTTACGACTCGACGTTGCATATATAGAAATTAAATTCTTTTATTACAGTTTTTTTTTGCACTTTTTAGACTATCTCCCCCCTTTCTTTCTCTCTCTCTCTCTGTATCTCTCTTTCTATATTTCTCAGTGTTTCTCTGTGTGTGTTTTGTTTTATTTTTACTTAAATAACGCAAAAAGTTTTTATTTGCTCGGTCGGCTTTTAGGCACTAAGTGCATTAGCTTATGCTCTCTCTGTCTTTCTCTCTTTCTATCTCTCTCTCTCCGTCTTTCTATCATTTCTCCCTCTCAAATAGAAACATAATATATATGCTAATTTCTTGAATTTTTGTGCATACTTTTTTTTGCATTCATAATTTCATATTTATATAATTCATATTTATTTATTTATATATATATATAGAACATGTTGCTTTTTATAAATAAATCAAGGGGTCTGTTTTAGGTGTTTCCTCTGTCTCTGTTATGTCTCTTTCTTTCACTGTTCGTGCACTGCTTAAGGTACAAAACTTATTGACATAACTGTCATTACCTTTACAACAACAACTATAACAATAAGAAGAAGAAGAAGAAGAAGAAGAAGAAGAAGCACAACGACAACAGCTTTGCCAAAGGTAAAATCCCCACTTAAACTTGCATTGGGCAAAGAGGGGAGAGGGATCAAGCAACAGCAGGCGGCAACGAGTGGAGATTTAAGTTAAGCGGCCAACGAAAAGTGTATTCAAATATGCACAGAAGCGACAACAGCAACAACAACAACAACAACAACAACAGCAGCAGAAACAACATCAGAAACAACAGCAACAATAAAAACAACTTGAAACAGGTGTACATGAGGCAACATCATTGTCTCTGTAGCTGAGCTCTCTCTATCCCTTTCTCTCTATGCCTATCTCTCTCTCTCTCTCTTTTTCTCTCTGGGAGGAGGCACTCCCACACCTATCGCTGGGTGAATCTCTAGTGCCTGGCCTGGCTGAGTTTTTGGCACGCTTTTTGTTGTTGTTGCTTTTGCTGCACGAAAAATGTTTGCAAGTGGCAAAGAAATTTTTAATGCGATAAAACTTTAATAAAGGCTCACTCTACATATCGGTATATATATATATATATATAACTCACAGTACCTTTCTTTCCCTTTCACTCTCTTCCTCTCTCTCTCTCTCTTTCTCTCTCTGTTGGCTTGTGGGCGTGGTTATGAATACAACAACAGTTAGAGAAGACACAGGCTCAGCGCACGAACGCACTTAAAAATGTATGTAATTGTGCAGAAGTGTTGCAGAGAAAGAGTTAAGAGTTAAGAGTAGCATAAAGATTCCCATTCTATCTTTAAGTTCGTCTCACTCTCTCTCACTCTTTCTTTCTCCGTCTCTCTCTATCTTTCACCCTCTCACTTTAAGTATCTACTGAGCTCAGCTTTGAAAGTTGTAGCAGGCAAATGTTAGTAAAATTTTGTATGTTATAGCTGCACGTGTTTCTCTGCTTTTATGTTTGTGAGTGCGAGTGTGAGTGTGAGTGTGAGTGTGAGTGTGAGTGTGAGTGTGAGTGTGAGAGTGTGAGTGTGTATGGGTATGCAGTTAACTAGTAAGTAACAAAAGTAGTTATAGAAATGACAGAGTTGATGGGTTGCAGCTGCAACTGCAGCTAGAAATACAACAGCGATAAAGATGTAAACATAGACGTAGAGTTTTGACATGACTGTATGTATGAGTGTGCGTGTGTGTGTGTGTGTGTGTGTGTATGTGTGTGTGTCTCAACGTTGACAAGCTGCAAATGAAGATGGTGAGCAGTGAGAGCTAAGAACTGAAAGCGAAGAACTGAGTCATGTTGGCCAGACTATAGGTAAAGAGAAGGATGAAGCAGGTGAGCTAACGAGCAGACGACGCCACTTGAATGACAGACAGACGGACAGACAGGCACACATACAGACAGACAGAGAGACAGATAGACTAATAGACAGACAAACAGGCACGGAGACAAAGAGACAGACAGACAGCAGGAGCCACACAGTCATACAGTTTGCAACTCCAAATGGAGTAGAAGACAGACAGAGAGAAAGAAAGATGAAGGGAGATAAACAGACACAAAGAGAGAGGGACAGTGAGAAAGGGAAAACTGAAGAGACTGACAGACAGTCAGCTAGGTACATAGTGAGACGCTGAGACTAAGGGACAGACAGCCAAAGCTACACAGTTGCCTGGCCACACAAATTGTTTAGAAATGCCAGGTGAGAGGCTTATAGAAAATGAGTAGATGCAATTGCATAGAAATGAATGTTTTTCGAATAATGTGGCTCCAAAGCAATGTGAATATGCAGCTTATACAGAGAATGACAGAGCTACAGATAAATGTGCATATAGTGTATATATATAAATATATATTTTTGATAACAATATTAAAAACAATGTATTAAATTCAAACACCAGTTTGAGCAATTGTTCTATATATTTTAATAGCATTAATTATTTATAAATGAAATAAAGCAAATGCTTAAATTTAAGCATTTTGGAATTTTTTTTTTAATTTTTTTAAAAATTTTAATTTAATAAAAACATTAATTGCACACATTACATATCAAAAAGTTGAATGAATTGGACAAGTGTTTGGCGTTGGTACGCAAAAATGGATTATCTATATATATAAAAAGTTGCTGCCCTTATATCATTGTTCTCTTTTGTATTGTTTATTGTTTATATCTTTTTTTTTTGTATTTTTTTTTTGTCATATTATCTATAAATTTATTTGGAGGCGCAGGTATTCCTGTTGCGGTTGCTCTTGTTGCCACGCTTAATTAATTTTTGCCACATTAACATTTACAGGACTTGCTGTGGCAATTTATGTCCGCAAGCTAATTATGCCAAAGGCATAAGCGAGGGAGAGGGAGAAAGAGAAAGAGAGAGAGAGAGAGAAAGTGTGAGTGTGAGATGGAACGCTTGAGGCAGTGCGTGAGAGTGTGAGTGTGTGGCATGCAAGTTTGTACACCTACAGCTTTTCCGTTTCATTTAAATTAAAAGCCTATTTAAATGTTAAATGCAAAAAAAGAAAAAAAAAAGCCAATAAAAAAAAAGCGAAACGTGGCTTTTAATTTCGCATAAAATTGTATAAGCAATTACCCAAACGCAAATGCAATAAACATGCTGAATTTATTTTAATTTTCGCGCAAACTTCGGACGCTCCATAGCCAAAGGCGCCAATGAGTCCAGTCCGTGGCAACAGCAACAGCAACAGCAATAACACGAATAATAATAACAACAACAAGAACAACAACAAGAGGAACAAGAACAACAAAAACTGTCAACATGTTTGCTGTTGCCATAGTTAATGTCCAAAGCCTTTTACAAAATTAAAGCAGCTAAAGATAGGCAGCGCATATAAAGTGTGGCTTGTGTAGGGGGGGGGGGGGGATAGAGGGGAGTATCAGGTTGCAAGTGCTGTGCAATTGGCAATGGGTTGCAAATGTTTGCTATCAAATTAATTGGCACTAAAATTAGCACGAAGCTCTTACTGCCACTGCCAAAGTCCCTGCTGCTGCCACAGTCATTGCTGCTGCTGCTGCTGTTGCTGTTGCCACAGTCATTGCTGTTGCTGTTGCTGTTGTTGCTGCTGGAACTGTTGGCAATTGCTGGCAGCTTCGCTGATTTAGTTGGCGCTCGTTTGGAGCCCCTTTTGCTGTGCGCTCATCCTCATCCTTTTGGCCAAGTGTTTGGAGTCCTGCTGCGTTTTTCCATTTGCACTAAGTACACGGATTTTGCATTAATGCAACAGCAACACTAACAACAACAACAACAACAGCAACTCCAACAACAGCAACACCAACAGCAACACCAGCAGCAGCAACAGCAACACCAGCAGCAGCAAGACCATCAACAGCAACATATGCAGCAGCAACAGCAGCAGCAGATTCAGATGCAGATGCAGCAACAGATGCAGATGCAGCAACAGCAACAGCAGCAGCAACAGCTCCAACTGCAACAGCAACCCGGTGGCAGCAGTAAGCCATCGACAATGGTTGAGTAAATGGCAGTCAAAGAGCATGCCCTGCCCCACCACACCAATCGTGCCCCCCCCCCCCCATCCATCAAACAAACATTTGACAGCTACAAGCGCTTAAAGCAAGGCTGTGGAGTAGGAGAAGCTGAAGAGCAGGAGCAGCTGAAGAGCAGGAGGAGCTGAAGAGTTGGAGGAGCTGAAGAGCAGGAGCTGAAGAGCAGGAGCTGAAGAGCGGGAGGAGCTGAAAAGCAGGAGGAGCTGTAAACGCAATTAATCGAATATATCAAATATCTAGTGTGAATGAATAAGGCGACAAAAATGCACTGGCTGCATTGCTAAAAGCGAAATAGAGCGAGAAGGAAGAACGATAGTTGGCTGGCAACACATACTGAAAAAGAAAGAGAGGGAGCAACGAAAGGGAGATATGGAGAGACATTGAGGAAGTTTGGATTTGATATAGTAGTACGGCATAGTTATATGAATATATTGAATATATTCATATATATTCAATTATGTATATAATATGCATAGGAAAACCAAATCAAAACAAAAGTCAAGAAAAAAAATTGCAATTGAATTTCAAAGTGGAAAGTGGAAAGAGGGAAGGAAAATGCATAGTTTATTTTTGATAAAGAAGAAAGAAGAGCAAGCGAGTGGTAGCTATCATGTATATAGTAATTAATATATATTTATATATATATACTTAATCCCTTTTAACAGTTCCAACTTGAAGCCCAGTTGAAAAGCAATTCAATTCGAACTATATAGCATGATATATGTATGTGTGTTAAATATGTGTATACCTATCATGTTGTATACCATCCAAACTCGAATTTTCCATTCTTTTGTTATATATATATATATATATATATATATATATATATGCATGCTTTAGTTTTGTGCCGATCCTTCAAATTTTTGAGAGCCCATCTAGCTTGTATATAGTAACCGAAAAGCTTAATCCTAACAACAACAAAAAAAAAAACGTTTTATGAACAATGAAAATTCTTATAAATAACCAAAAACGTAAAAAAAATTAACAGTTAATAATGTTTAGAATTGTGTAACATTTTTTTTGAGAGCTCCCTAAGGGGAGACAACGAGGGGGAATATTGGGTATTGCCTTTCGTTGTTTGCCCTTGGGGGTCTCTCAAACAAAAATGTTCTACAATTTTGTAATCGATAAACTTTTTCGAAAAACTTCTGTTTTTTGTGAACTGATAAATTAAAAATGTGGAATACTTAACAAACCTTAAAGGAAAATTTCATAAAACAAAAAACTAATTGAAATATATATATATATATATTAATTGATAAGGCCTTTAAATTATGTATAAATTATGTGTAAATTATTGTGAGAGAATGTTTACAATGTTTAAACAAAACATAACAGAAAAAAAAAATAATCAGAAAACATTAACAAATTATTTGCATTATTATTGGGAGGCATCAGGGCAGGATCTACGTATGGCTCTTTGGGATAGCTGCCCAGGAAACCGCAGGAACAAAGGTTTCCAGGCCCATTTTTCTTACGGAACCGAGAATTTCATCATTCTGGCACTTAGAAGCATAAAAAAGGTGAACTTTTTGGATTTCAAAGGATAAAGGAACATCTATTCAATTCAAAAGATGTATGTCTAGTTTTAACAAGGATCCCAATTCATTCTAAACACCTATCTTCATCCCTATAGACTATTTACTATATGACAATTGGATCACTAATTTGGTAGACCCCACAAGTTCACGATCCGCCCCTAGATAGTGTAGCAAAAAAACTTAAAACTTGCCTCCGACCTACATAAATGTATGGTAAACACTCCGACAGGTTCAAGGCACCAAATAATAACTTCCACAAGAACTAACTTAATGAAGCAGGAAGAGAAAACAGTCTTCCACCTTTAAACCAGATCCAAGATACATGTATCTCCAGCTTGCTCATATGAAGAAAATATGGTTTGGTATTGAAGGGAAGATCCTTTTGAAGTTTAAAGGAATAGAAGTAATCTGTATTTTTGGACATGCCATATGTACAATCTGTTTCATTAATACCGGGAATTAAACTAGAGAACTTTCGCAAATATATTATATTTAGACACGCTACTGGAGATACTATCCCATATGCTCCTGAATGTGAATAAGAGTTGTCTATAGTTGAAAGAATACCATATGTATAATCTGTTTTCGCACCAATGATTGGATCCGAGAATTAAACTAGATACCTATAATATATTTAGATACTGGAGATGTTAGCCCATTTGTTTCTAAGTGCAAATTTCTAGTTTTCCAGGTTAATATGAATCATCACAATATACATATATATATAATTGTGTGGCACATGCTGGCAAATATAATTGATATTATTAGGTTGTAATTAGAGGTAAGTATATTCCACAGTTTGTTTATATATTATATTCACACTCAGTCAGAGTATATTGTTATTTTTAAACTTTAATTTAGCTAAAGAACATCTGTTATTTGTTTTCGTTTGAGAGCTTCAGTGTTTTGTTTAGAAGTGTGTTTTTTTCTTTACATAAATAAACGTATTCCATTTGTTTAGATATTGAGACATTTCATTGAGTTCAGCTGTTTAAGAATGAAAAGTTAAGCTTTAATGTATTTTGATTCATCTAGTATAGTTGCTTTATAAATTAAATTTATATTTACAATACGAAAATCTAAATAATTTTCTACTGATAGACCACATCTTAGTACAGATATCTAAGCGGATTTAGAGTTTAAATTGAATCTAGTATGTCTAGTATAGAATATAATATTTTGCCGTAAACTAAATAAACTGATCTAAGAAGTTTATGATACTTTTATGCTATCTTTTTGGATATTCCTATTAGTTATTCATAATATAATTCACAAAATACAAATCTAAACGGATCTATAACTTAAAGAGCATCCATGTATGGATGAATCTAAAGCTAAATACATCTATAACTACAATATATAATTTTGTACTGATAGATCGAATTTAAGTCTAGTATAGAATAATATCCTTCGCCGTGAACTAACTGAACTTATCCAAGAAGTTAATGACGCTTTTATACGAGATTTTTGGGTATTCCCAGTAGTCATCATAATTCCCAACATATAAATCTAAACGGATCTACAACTTAAATAGTATCCATGTACGGATGAATCTAAAGCTAAATAGATCTATAACAATATGGACCTTTATACGAATAGATCTAGCAAAAATGTCATATCTGAAACAAGATTCTCAAGATGTATTTATATTATCCATTTGGAACTTTCAGTTGATGCTAATTTTGTGATAATCGTATCTTCTTAAGTTCATCGAATTGCATGGAATACCTGGATAGGATGGAAATGATAGACAGAGAAATCGAGAGAACACAAAAAACAAACACATATTATAATTTCAACATATTTATTGATGTAATTCAAAAAATTAAATATAAGTTATGTTTATAATTATTACTGCTTACTATGCAAAATTTACTCTGCTGTTTTTTTTGCGTTTTCTTGATGGTTTTTTTTTTGTTGTTTCTTTATTATTTATATTTATATTAATTTTTCCACTTTTAATTATTATTTTTTTGTTGTTGTTTGTTTGTATTCGTTTTATTATTATTATTTTTATATATACTCCTCACACTTTTATCGCTTGGCCTTCGATTTACCATAATTATTGCGTTTCTTTTTTATTAATTATGTGAATTCTTGCGTGTCTCTATGTGCATGTGTGTGTGTGTGTGTGTGTGTGTTGTGTGTGTGAGTGTGCTTGCCTTATTAAATTTTAATATTTTTGCATTTCTCTGTTTATTTTGTTGTATAAATCCAATATACTTTATATATGTATATTTACACAGATACACAGACACAGACACACTCACTCACACACACACACACATACACACACACACACACAAACACATAGTGCACATGCTTTGTTGTTGTTGTCGCATATATGTATATATATATCATATATAATCCCACATTAATCGCATTTTATCATTATATCATATATATACGTATCTCACGTATTATTCTCATATATAATTTATATAATTTGTTTGCATTTTTCTCTTACTTTTTTTTAACTTTTATTATTTGCTTTCTCTTTTGCCATCTTCTATTAATAATAATAATTACTATTATTATTATTGTTGTTTGAATTATTACGCTAAATTTTGTTTTTTGTTTCTTTTGCTGCATGTGAGACAGTGAGTGTAAGTGTGAGCGTTTTTGTGTTTGTGTTTGTGAATTTTGGGTTAATGTAGGTTCCATGGGGGTATACATGTGTGAGTTTATATATGTGCATCTGTATGAAAATCTTCAGCTTTAATTCTAGTTGAAAATCCCCTTGAATCATTTCCACTTCCTATTGTTCTTCTTCTAGTTCCATTTCGATCTTGTAAAGCGCGATTGGAGGATTGATGGAAGAGGATTTGGGGTGGGTGTGGTGGTGGTGGTGGTGATGATGGTGGTGGGGTGTGGGGGTTAGGCTTGGTGTATTGTTGATTTTGAGTGTGTGTTTGCTTAATGTGTTTAGTTATTGAATTTAAATTAATATTAAGAAACATCCTAAACTTAATTTCTTTCATTCAAAATCCTTTCATTCTCATTTGTTAGCCATTCCTTCCTTCTCCCTTAAGGCCAACTCTTGCCACGATTTTGTTGTTGTTGTTGTTGTTCTTATTTTGTTGCCTGGCCATGCCCTCACGTCCTGTACCGTTATAATTAATTAATCAATTTTCAATTTGTTTTCTGTTCTTGTTGTTGTTCTAGCTGATGATTTTGTTGTTGTTGTTGTTGCTGTTTAAGATGTATTTTCCACCGATTTGTGAGCTACTTCTCTGCTGATATATATATTTATATATATATATATTTATGTTTATATATATATACATATATATATATATATATTTA
>JBANCZ010001974.1:0-18091 GCA_037040025.1 Sphaerogastrella javana | reverse complement strand
ATTATCGATTTTAATTATCGAAATCGATAATCGATAAAACTATGCAGCACCGAAAATACTATACAGCTCCGAAAATCTATATCACACCAGAAATACTATTCAACTCCAAAAGTACTATACTTCCCCCAAAAATACTATTCTGTTCCGAAAAGACTATTCTGCCCCAAACAACTAAACACAGGGTCCCTACTGTCGGGCCAGTCCCTACTGTTGGATATTTAAAGTAGTGAAAGAAATAATCGTGCGAAGTATGAATACTATAGCTTCAAAAGTTTCTGATATCTAGGTGTTCGGACAGGTAGAGAGGCAGACGAACTTGGCAATATGTTACTTCAACAAATGTATTCATTATTTCAGAGAAAGAGCATTGATTAATCGACGTTGCCCTGATATTAAATTATGGGTTTTTCTACATTTTGGTCTCTATATATTTAATTTCTGAGCAGTGTGCGCGCGTTCATTGAGAACGATATGATTTGTTGATATTGGTAGTGCCGTTAAGATTTCCCCCGCGTCGCATTGCCTAACGAAAGTTTTTTCACAGTTTTTATTTTCGTTTTCGTTTTCTGCATTATATTTTTTCGTCTTGTTTTAGTTTAGTTCAGTTTTATTAAAAATTGAACCGGTGGCCGTCATAGACAGAGCTTGTTGCTCTTGGGCGGCATTCAATGCCAATCGTTGGCGTTTCTCGTGCGTTCGTGTGTCTCGTTTGTTGCTTTTCTTCGATTGTGTGTGTGAGAGAGTTTGATATTGTTGTTGTAGTCGTTTTGTGATTTTGGCCAAAACTGATCTCGCCCAACTGTCAGTTTTCTGTTCATAGCCGACTCGCGCGGTATTGCAATACCAAGAACGAGAAAAATCATATGAATTTTTGTTTCTTGTTCCGTATTTCGGTTGCGGTGAAATTACTATTGTTATCTAATTTTTCATTTTGTTTAAAGCATTTCTAATGTGTAGATTTTGTAGTTTTTAAAAAACCGTGTACAAAATGTTCAACAAATATAAACAAATTTAACAAGATTTTGTGGAATACAAAACAAATCAGAGCAATAATTAATTTTTGGCGAAAGTTAAGCACGTGTACTAGCCATATGTTAAACTAACGCCAAACAATTGTATAGTTTAAAATACAAATTTGATAAATATAGTGTTTATTAGATGAAAGGCTCAAAAAATACCCGAACACAATATGAGCGAAGCCGCAAGAGCAACAAACGCTCGGAGAAGTCAGCAAAGTAAGCACAAATGTATTCAAAAGAAGAAAGTTTTCCGCGCTTTTCCATATTCCCTTCTTGTGGCGTGTATTTTGGTCAAGAACATCTGGTTCTCTTGTGTCTGATATCGATTAAATATTAAAAGTCATTAAAAATTCTAATATCCATACACTTTAGCGATCGTAAAATAAACATTTTCAACTCAAGCGGAACCTAAAAATAAAATTCCAAATTCGAAATTCAACAGCAAAATAAAAATATTTATTACGCGAATCATGTACATTGTCCAAGTTGATTTTACACGTTCATACAATGTATACACGGCCTTTTTCAGACTATTCATCTGGCGAAACGTTTGTTTTCATTTGGTTTTGCGTTTTTCTCCTCCTACCTCCTGGTACCTCCTGTGCTACCTTTTGAATCGAATCAACATTGCAATTTTATGAATAAAACTGCCAAAAGTTTTTCAACTTCTATCGATCATACAGCTTTATCGATTCGGTTGTATATTCAAATGAATCGCTCACGCATTTGTTTTTGCTTCGTTTTTCGTGTGCCCAAAATAGAAAAACGAAATTCAGGGCTACATAGTACTGGTTCCGGAACGGAACCGAGAACTAAATGAACCACTTGGATATACAAAAAATTAATAGAATGTTTGTGGGTTTTTTCTACACAATTGGGAAATGTAACCTATTAATAAACTATATTACTATATTCATAAACTATATTATTATATACAAATTTATTTTGTATGTATATTGTATCATTATGTTTTACTGGCTAAATGTAATGTAATATTCTGAAAAAAATGTTCTAGATTTTAGAATATATTTATATATATTTTTTTATATTTTTTTTCAATTATTTTATTTTTGGTAGAATTACATAGGGCAATAATTATTTCTCTTTCTTAAATCTGCTTTTTACAACAAAGGGTTTCTTTTTTTTGTAAAAGTTTTAACCGACTTTTTGCCAAAATTAAATCTAAATACAACATTATTTCAATAATGTTTTTACAGGGTATCAAATCTAGCCTACGACATAGATAAATTTCACTACTTTTCCGGCACGCACATGGGTATTGTTGTGTCTAATATTTTGTTGCTGTGATAAAGCTGCCAAATATTTGCTCTGTGCCGAAGTTGGTAAAGCACGTTGTGTTGATGAACTTTGAAATACTTTAGAAAAATATCAATTGACTCAAACGAAGCCTATTTTATTCCTGTAACTGCGCAAGTAATATCTGTTTCAAAAACCTATTCTTTGTATTAAATCAGTTGCTTAATTAAATATTTTTACAAATTAGGAGAACAGTTGATTAGGCAGATGTCAACTGTTCGTTGTGCATACAACTCGTAAGTTGTTTCTGTATAGGGTATACAGCATGTTCAGTCCGGTGGCAGTTGGTCTAACTGGTCGGCAGTTTTTCAAAAATGTTCAGACAGCAGTGTCAAAAATAAATTCACGCGCATATTTTGCACATAAAGAAACGACGAAATTTCAATAAAAATAAAGACAACAAAAAGTATAACTTATGGAAAGTTCTATCGAGGATTTTTTATGGATCATTTGGGATTTGTGCATATATTTTAATTGGTTTAATTTGATTAAAGCATCCAATAATTATAATCTTAATTAAAAGTCAACGATCAACTGCATAACCGCTGTAAAAACCGTCCTGTGTATACCCTGTAATTTTGCAAAATTCCTGTTTACGGTACTTGTATAGATATATTTATATAGTATCTTTGGTATGGTAGCACCACTTATTTATGTTTTCGAAATATTTGTAATTTATGGTTTATTTGCCTCTTCTCTTTGCCTTTTTCTAAACGTAGCAAGTTGGGGCATATCACCTCCAGTTTATTGCTAGGTTCTTGAAAATGTTTCGGCATTTCTTAGAGTTAAATATCTGGCGCAAAGAATGAGAATGTCAGTGTATCAGTGTATCAGTGCGATATATTTATTTGTCTACGTCGCGTTTATATTATTTATTTATGTTCGACGGGTGTTGAAAGACTACGAAAAACAGACCCAGCAGCATGCCTAATAATTGGGCAAATGAAGCATAACAAAAACTGGAACTAAACCATTCAGTTGACTTACAGCATTCGTTGAGGCAGCATCTAACTAATCTAACAAACAGTTTTAGGAGCTCTATGAGTTAAAACTTTAATATATAATTAAACAGGAATGCTGATAGGCATACGTTCGCCATGGCAACCGCTGACTTGTCGAAGGCAGTATATATTCAAAGACCACCATATATATATTCTTATCAAAACTATAACTAAACGATTTACTACATTTACAGGTTGGATAGAAAGTCGTCACGTGGCATGATATACGAAAATGAAGAGCTCAGGTTGCGCACAATCAACATAAATGCGGAGGTCGAGAGAGGTAAATAACTAATAACACTTAAGCCGATCAAATATTAATAAATATTTCAGTTAATAGTGTAAGGTAATTAAAAAAAAACCTATAGGTATCTTGTTGTTTAGCACAGGAAACGAAATAATCATAAACTAAATGCGAGCAAAGCACAAACACATCAAAAGTCCAATTAAAAAGACATTCGAATGTGAAAAGCTACGTAAAGCGTAAATCTCAAAAAATAAAATAAAATAAAATAAAGGAAAATATGTGCAAAGATCGTTTGAATGTGTCGGTCGGTTTATATGCGTATATATATATATATATTTGTTTTCATTGCCAAAACATCGGAGGTAGACAAACATAAACAATAAGATTAAAGGTGACCAACTGAACTGATTATCTGCTTTGAGTGGGCCATTGCTACCCCATGTGCTTGAGAATTTGTAAACAATAAAGGAATCAGAGCGTAAAATCATATACACCTACTGAAAGGCGATAATTATAGTAATTAAGAATTTCAATTTTTAGCTGCAATTGTTGATTTTATTTAAGTGTTATGGGCATTTTAATAATCGCAAAAAACTCACCCGCAGGTCAATCGGATATCAAACGTTTACGGCGTGAAAATGAGCAGCTACGCCGCGAGATTTGGACGCTGCGAGACGAGTGCGATCGCCTCAACAAGCGCTTCAAAGCCAAGCTGAACGAGCATGACTTTGGAGGCTGTCGCGGGAGTGGAGGCAGCGGTCGGCGCTGCAGCGGCGGTGGCAGAGGCAGCGCAGGTTGTGATGGTAACAGTGATGTGAGTACAATTGCATGAAGTTCTTCAAGATTGTAATTTGTATACCTGTTGTAGGACTCTGACTCATGTGATACGTGTCGCTGCGATGATGATGGACATTGCAGCGACGAGTGCTGTCAGGAGGGTGGCTCCTGTGTGTCCATCAAACCACCGCTGCCACCGGATGAGCCCATTATGCAGGCAGCCGCTAACAATGTCCCGCCCAAGACAGAAAATCAACCCATGCACTTTGATCATCTGTCGATTGTGTCTGAGGAGACGCTGAGCAACCCTGAAATGATGCTCGCCCAACAGTCTGAACATCTGATGATCTGTTCGCCCGATCTCAATGGCTCACAGAGTACACTGCCCAGTCTGGTGGGTCCACTAACACCACTGACGCCCATTGAACTGGTGGCTAATCAACTGAATGATCTGCAGGCCATGGTGCCGCCACTTTCCTACTTTGAGAACATCCTACAGCAGCACATGGGTGGCCATGCGGGTGAGTACCTGAGTTTGTTTTCATTTTATTTTGTTATTTATAAACCTGTTTAATTTGGATTTATAGTGCTCACGCCCACACCAGAGCTGGGCACCAGCTCAAGCACCACAACTGGCAAAACAATGAAGCATACCAATGGCTGGGATTATAATTTACAATCGCCATTCTCTCAGCGCAAATACTCAAACAACTCCTCGCCATCACGATCGCCACCACCACCACCGCCAACGTCAGCACCAACACTTACAACATTTGTGCCCACAGCAACGCTGCAAGCGGTGCCCAAGGTGGCATTGAATGCACCCACAATGAATGTGGGTAATGGTGCTGCTGGTGGCATCATTGAGACCGTGGCCATAACGACAAACGCAACGCAACAAGCGCTCAACAGCCCTAAGCATTTCTTTGCGCCCATTAAACCGCGCCTCAAGCTCAACACTAAGTTGGCTAATGAGGGCACGGATGGACCACTGCCGCCGGGTTCGCCGCCACCGCCGCTGGAAACAGCGGCACCCATGCGCGAACCACCCGATATATTTGTGAACAATGCGCTAGCCTCGCCCTATCAGCGTCCTGCCGTGCCGCGGATATCGCCACAAGTAAGTCCGCGTCGTCGTGCGCGCTCGCATTGCCAGCTGCACCACCAGCCATGTCAGGCACACAGTCACGCATACCGCCAACGCCATTGCCAGCAGCAGCAATCACAGCCAGTGCAACATTGCGCTTTGCATCGGGCAGTGGTCAATGTGGCTGCTGCTGTGGGCCTTGGTGTTGGTGGTGGGTCGGCTAATGCCTGTCCCGGAAGTGTGGTGGACATTTATACTGCTGCGCTTGCCGCTGCTGCTTCGGCTTCAGCTTCGCCTACTGCAAACATTAGGTCAGCGTCGGCTCCGGCGTCGCCGCTGCCTCTTACCCGCTCATTTGAGCCTGTCTACGCAACCGCACAAAAAAGTTGCCACAGCACTTGCATATCGGCCACTGCCTTGACCATGCCCGTGATGACCATCACCACGAACACCACAAAGACAACAACATCGCCGCTGCGGCTGGCCACGAAGCCAACTCCAAGCAGCATATGTGCCAGCAGTTGTCAGCCAAGCGCTGTCACGTGCACTGTGAGTTCAGCTGGCATTGTGGATAATGCCAGTCAGGTGAGGACAAGATCTTCTAGAGATCTTCTTCATCACCAGTCATCAAATGGCTTTCAATTGATTTCCCACAATTATTCATTATAGAATACTTTGATTTTTCGTATACATTCAACGTATTCCATCTGCCTATAATCTTATATAATAAGTGTCATTTTAGAAATTCGATATTAATCAGCAAACATCATGTGGCATACCTAAAATGTATATTCTTTGGATTTTGTTTCGACTATAGTTGATGTTTTATATAAAATTTAAATCATTTCGCACTTCTATAGTATCGAATATCGTTGGCAATTCGATAATGAAAATGAAAATTTAATGAATATTCCATTTTTTTTTTAAATATTTGTAATAATATTAATTTTATTTGCAATGAATATTATTCTATGTTATCTAATCAATGTTATATTGATTTGATTTATATTTATTATTCTTGTCTTCTGTGTCCCAGAAGTGCGCTATTGTGTCTTCTACGAATTATTCAATTTATCTTATATGATATGATATAGTTCTTTTAGAATACTCTGTTCTATGATTTGATTAGTTTCTGTGGTTAAATTATCTACAAGTTGTGCTTTAAATATTTAATCTGGTATTTATGAAAATTTATATGTGTCTCTATTAATTAATTGTAAACACATTTTTTTTTACATTTAAATAGATTCCCTTCGTAATACATATTGTGATATATATTTTTAAATTTAAAATTTTTATAAATATATTTCTAATTGTTAATCGATTAATAGGATTACATATAATTGTAAACAGCAGCTAAAATTCATAATTCATTCCCAATATGGTTTATATTCGTTTCTAGATATAGCTATATTATGCTTCTAATCAGCTTTTGAACGCTGTTAATGTTTCATAAATTTCCAAAATATATAAATAATTACTAATATTAGGTTTGTTTTCCCCCATCAGACGGACTCTGTTAATCTGGAATCTATACTGAACGACATAGAGACAATATCGGAGGATATACTTGCCATTCAGCTGGAGAAAAGTAAATCGCGCGATAATCTAATGTCGCCAACGGGCAAAGTGAATAACAACGAGCTGGACAAACAGAAGAAACCGTATCGGTCGGAGATGAATCTATATCTGCAATACGATGGCACAAACCCAACAATTTCCAATGGTTCAACGTCAACGGCAAACGGAACAGTAATTACAGTGAATGGCACTAGCCGCAGCTCAGAGGCGAGCAATTCCGGACACAAACTGTCCAGTCGTACGCGCTCCTTGGAACGCGAGCATACTGATAGTCCGGCACCCTCCATGCCCGATCCGATGGCGCCGTTTCCGGAAAAATGTACCTACCTGGGATTTGAGGCCATCAACCAGGCAGCTGTGGGGCAACAGCCACCACAAACTCAGTCGCCTGCAGCTGCACAGAAACCTCCAATTGGGGTGAAGCCAAACATGCCAGCAAAGCCACCACCACCGTTGCCTCCTGCACGCCGTCCAACCATGCCATCGGAGCCGCCGCCAGCGCCGCCCGTTGGCCTCGCGCCGAACAAAAGTCATCTGTACAAATCTCTGGCTACTGCAGCAGCCAAAAGGGCCATCTTTCGCTCCAATCCCACGCAGCTGACACGCTCCTTGGACATGGAGTGTACGGGCAATGAGCCAACGGCTGTGGTTGTCACGGAAACTGGAACACCAAATGAGGTAGGCTGTATAACTTTGATATATGACACATGAAATTTTATTAATTCCAAAAACCCTTTGCAGGATGATGATGATGCAGCCAAGCGCAAGGCGCGACGTGTTTCGATCGTGTGCGCTGAGGAGCAAGCCATTTCGCAGGTGGCAACTGGCGTCACCTGTGCAGTGCCTATAACGACAGCCAGCTGCGGTGATCTGACCAGCGCCACGGCTAGCGTATTGACGCATCCGAATATAAAGGCATTCAGGCAAATCAGCCACAGTACGCCCAATTCGCCACATTCCTCACGACGACGCACCAACAGCAACACAATGACAGCCAATGGCCATGCCGAACTTGGTGCCACCAACTCAGCACCACCCAGCACCACACACCATCATCATCATCGCAAGGAGGGCAGCGATCCGGCGCCTCTAACCGCCACAGTCAATCGCACCAAATGTTCAAGGCGCCATTCAGAGGGCACGGTGCATAATGTGCATCGCATAAGCAATTCGAGTGGCGGTGCTGGTGGTGGCGGAAGTGGACATCATCATCATCATTCGCATCATCATCAGCACAGCAGTTTGATCAGCAGCAATCCGCATCACAGCCATCATTCCCACCAGGACTCAAATCATGAGACGGTTACATCGCTATCCGATCGCAATTCCAATAGCTTTGGCTCATCCCGCGAATCATCGACCAGCTTCAGTATGCGTTCCAATCGTCGCAAGATATCGATAAGTTCTCACACTGGCGGCAAAATACCCTGGTGCGGCTGCTGGGGCAATGGATGTCTGTAATAATGATTATTGAAAGAGATTTTAGTGTAAGCAGAAGTCGAAATTGTGGGGCCTTAGGAGCTATGGCTGCCGTCCTCGAACAAATTGCATAGACCATAATCTATATACATATATTTTTAGATTATTTAGTTAGTGTTGTTAGGCCAAAAAAGAATTCAGGATCATACGCCGCATCCCATAGCAGGCATTTTCAAAAATCAATCAGTACAAATAGACAAAACCATACCAAAATGAAATGTTCAACTAAAACATAATACGATGCGGTTCGATATATGGGTTTTATCGTTTTAAATTGTAGCTAAATGTAATTTATGAATTCCGTTCGAAATTGTATGCAATTAATTAAACTATATATTTCTATATATGTAAATGTATATGTATGTATTATCGATTGTATATATTCTGTCAAGCAAAGTATTTCAATTGATGTAGTAAATAAATTATTTATTATGAAATTAAAACAAACAAATTCAATTAAATAAACATTCGAAATCTTTGAATTTGTCAACTGTCAAATTTTGTCGGTTAAACATAATTTGAAGGTCGTCAAGATTTAAATTGAATAGATTCGTTCTGTTTGAAAATATTTGCTTGCTGCTGTTCGCCTTGTAAATACTCAGATGTTTGTTTTAAACAGTCCCGAAAACATAGTTCAGTTCCGCGGTAGCCTACTCTCAGGCACCGTCCCTACTGTTGGATATTTATTTTCTTCAAAAATTATTAAAAATATGTTAAGCACAAACATAACACTAAAATATAAGAAATGTTGTAAGAACTTGCAAACGCGTGTGGAAAATTGTTGAATTAAACTTGGCAACTGGAAAATTGCAACAGCAGCAGCAGCAGCAGCAACAACAACAAGAAGTAAAAATTCTGCGCATATACAATATGCAAATTAGCCGCAAATTAAGGTGTAAAAATGCATGACACACAAACGCCTCTAGGAAATGCACAAAACAAATTAAATTTCAACGCGCAACTGCGCAAATTGCCGTTGCATACAGAAAGGAAGCGGAAAGCAAAATAAACAAACAACACAATCAGAGTCAGAGTCAGAGCCGCGAGAGCACTGCAGTCGAGTGTATACGCATTATAGTCACCCTTTTCTCTCTCTTACTGCACAGTGAGTGTGGCAACTAGGCTATAGTATCTTTTTTTTCGTTAGTACGGGCATAATTTTAATTAAATTTCCCTGCTCAATGTTATAAAGCTTTAATGTATTTATCGATTTCTTTTTTGCTGTCAGCTAGCATATATGTAATATATAGTATATATATACTGGGCTTCAACGTGTTATAAATATTAATTGCAAAAATTTGAGGTTCCAACGATTATGCCCAAGGCTGTGCCATATGAAAAATACATAAGCAAAAATGGTAATGAAAAATATGAGCAACCCTAGCCGAACATATTAAACCAAAGCGTTGCAGCATTACTATTTATGTATATATATATATATATATAGGGTCTTTCAACAAGGACGGGTCGATGTTATAATTGATATTAACGAAATATATTTTTTATTTGAAATGGTGATTTAATGGTGATTTGGCATCAGCGAATGAATTAGAAATTAAACAGATTTGACAGATGCCGCCACAGATTAATAATATCGACCTGCTCTATTTTAAAGACCCTTTATGATGTCTGCATGGATGAAATAGTATTTCCTATTTAAGGTTTTCAGCACTGTGCCAATTGGTTTGGTTCTTGGCCCAACTCATTTATGATATTTGGGCACTCATTAAGAATTGGGAGTTCAACATTTATATCATTTGTAAAAGCAGTTAAATAATTACAATTTTTGTTGCATCTGCATTTAATTTATGGCATTCTATTTTGCCAGATTGCTCTCTCTCTCTCTCTAGTTCTCTCTCATTTAGTAGCTTGGTTTTATTGCCTACTTTATATTGATCAAAGCACAAAGCATACATTGGTCATTGTTCTCCATCTATGTGTAATCGATGGACTGTGGTACTCTTTTGGCAGCCACTGTTATCTATTATGGACTGATTCCAGATGCACCAACCATCAAATGATATAGCAAAAGCGTGTATAATAAATTTGTAATCATTATGGCATTGTTTACATCCAATTGGCAATTTTGCCATTTTGGCAATGAAATTGAATCAATTGAATTCATGGGCTCATAAATACTTCATTCACATTTAATTTGCAATCGTATTGCGATTCGTTTGTTTAAGTGAAATGAAAGAAAAACTCTTCAAATAAATACGGTATAAAATTAAATAAACATTTTTGAAAGTTTTATTTTTAAGTAAATTATTAAGCTTATTGTCTAGCTCGAATTGATTGATTGTCTTCTACAATCCAAGGCTAAAACACTTGACTTAATATGTTGACGCTTCTTTTAAGCACAGCTCAAAATGCTTCCAAACATTAGGATTCAATTCTTTCATTCACATTTCTTCGGCATAATGCTCATACTTTGGCTCAACTCAAAGCGTTTTTTATGAGTCCACAGTGAATGCACAGCTCGAGATATGTATGAAGCATTAAAAAATATTTCATTTTTACATAAACCGGCGACATCATTTAAAAGTGCGAGCCAAGTGCCTTACATTATTCGCGTTTAAGTAATTGCCACTCGTCTCTCATACATACGTAAAAGTATGTGTGCGTATACAGCTATCAAAGAGTGTAAGAAGGGGTTTTCTTTTCGCTTTTCTTTTTTTTTTTCTTTTAAGAAGGTAAATGTGTACTGAAGCAGGTGGCCAGCTTGTTAAAGCATTTGCTGCTGCTGCTGCTGTTGCTGCTTCGGTTGATACTTTTGCGTTAAAATGATTTATGCACATGGCATACGCGGCGTATACTTGTTTTATGCGCGCCTCGCTCTCTTTATGTGTGATGAGGCAGGCGTTTTTCATTATTCGTTATTCGCTTTTCGTTTGTGTTTTTGTTGTTTATTTGGTATGGCGCCTGTGTCTGCACACATTCTTAATCAAGGCAAACTTTAGACACTCACACTCGCACTCACACTCGCACTCGCACTCACACTCACATATACATGGACATGCATAGGCATATGCAGAGACAAAGCCATGTCTATGTCTATGTCTATGTCTATGTCTATGTCTTTTATTACCATAAATTCAGTAGGCTTCTGGCAGTCGACAGGCGACAGGCTTGTCATCAATTGGTATATAGCTTTATGTCTTCCACTTTCTACTTTCTACTTTATTATTTGTTGTTTCGTTTCGTTATTATTATGGCCTACGTTGCTGCTCTTGTTGTTGCTGTTGCTGCTGCTGCTGCTGTTGTTGTTGTTGTTGCTGTTGTTGTTGATATTGTTCTTGTTGTTGCTGCTGCTGCTTTTGCTGGCTGTGCAATGTCAAAGCTTTGACGTATTAACAATTTGTCATGCCAAATTAGGCAGCTGGCGGCGTCGTCGCGTAAAAATCAATGCGCACATAGAGAGAGAGATAGAGAGAGCAACTAATTACTCCCACTTGGCTAAGCACGAAGCAGACACTCTCTCT
This sequence comes from Sphaerogastrella javana, assembly GCA_037040025.1. Lineage (NCBI taxonomy): Eukaryota > Metazoa > Arthropoda > Insecta > Diptera > Drosophilidae > Sphaerogastrella > Sphaerogastrella javana. The sequence goes on along the minus strand of JBANCZ010001974.1, from coordinate 6,101 downwards.
TTCTCTCTCTCTCCATCTCACACACACACGCACAGTTACACATACATGTGTTGTTCTTTATCTTGCTCAACTTGACTGATTTGCTGATTACTTTGCTGCAGCAGCTGAGCTGAGCTCATTGCCTGCCTCTGCTGCTGCTGCGGCTGATGTTGCTGTTGCAGCTGTTGCAGCTGATGCTGTTGTTCCTCTTGCTGCTGCTGCTGGTGCTGCTACTGTTGCTCTGGCTCTTGCGCTTGCTGCTGTTGCTGTTTCTGCTGCAGTTTGCAGTTTTTGGACCACATTAACTTAGTGGACAGGGCGCACATGCGACTGCTCTTGGCTTCGCTCTGTCTGAATATTGCAACTAGCAGCTGATGATGTCCCAGTTGGCACACACACACTCACACACACACCCATACACACACACGTAGAGATTGGCGCATTTGTGTGGGCAGCAGCTGCTGCATGTGCAGTTTTACCAGGCAAACACTCACTTTGATCATTTCTCATTTTTCCCAGTGACACATGAGTTGCCAGTTCTTACGCTTCCTGCCTCCGGCTCCGCCCCTGCCTTCGCCTCCACATCCACTTCCTTTCTCCTTCCTAACAATCACCCCTTTCACTACTCCTTAATCCACCTACTGCCGCTGGTGTTGTCTCTGCTGCAGCAGCTGTGGCATTGTTGCACTTGCGTGATATTTTTATTAAGAAATATATCAAATGCGAATAATACACATGACCATGGTCCATCCAGGCCAAGTCATGCCATGCCATGCCATATATGATGATACTGTCTCTGACACGCTACGGATTAGATTTAAAAGGACAGTCGTGCATTAGTTTTAATAGCAAACAATAAGTTCGTATGTAATGAATTTAAGACAAACAAATGAAATATGATTATGTTTAAACTATTTAAGGCAAACATAAATATTTATGATTCAACGAAATGACAGCAAGAATATCAATTAATTTATATCATTTAAAATGATTAGAGCCCATTAAGACTTATGTAATTGTATACAATCTTATGATCATGTATTTTGTTATAAGAATTTTCCTGTTTTCCATTTAGCCACGAAATTACAGCAGGAATATCATTTAAATTAAAGCTTTCAAATTGATTAAGGTCCATTGTAAGCTTTAAGTAATTCAATACAATTTGATGCTCATGTGCTCAACTTTTAAAATTTTCCTGTTTTCCATTTAGCCACGAAATTACAGCTAGAATATCAATTAAATTATAGCATTCATATGATGATTGAAGCCCTTTAAAACGATTTACGTAATTCTATACAATTTGATGCTCATGTGTTCAAGTTTTAAAATTTTCCTGTTTTTCATTTAGCACATACTATATTTTAATTAGTTGCGGTCATGCAGCTAAAGTTTCGCAACAATGGGGAAAAAATTCAAATCTATTCATATTGTTCGAGTGTTGATTTTATAGTAAGTGTAAAGTTCACATAAATAAACTAAAGTTTTTATTTCATGTTGCTCATGCAATAAGCAAAATCTAATTTATTCATGCAAATCACTCTCTCACCTATTCCCTCTCATATATTTATTCGTTTTTTATGTATTTTGGCCGAGACCTGGTTGAAGTTGTAGTGACCTAACCTTTTTTGGAGGGTGCCCGAGAAGAACCTTTTGCTGCAGTGTAGGTAAAAGTTAAAAGCCAAAACTAAAGTTTCAAGCTGAGGCTAAAAGCTGAGGCAACTGCTGCTCAAAATTTGCATAATCGCGTGAAGCTTATTTGTTAAAACGAAGCTGAGCGAAAACAAAATGTCACAAATTACACGCTCCAATGACGGCAGCGTTTCATGGATTGCAAAAAGGTCAGCCAGCACCTGCAGGGATATATTAGAGTATATAGTATATACTCTATAGTATATATATATATATATATATTTATATTTATAACTGTGTGTGTTTGTGTAAAGGTGCGAATGTGTGTTGTGGCGCTGTGTTGCCTTAGCGCGGGCTTGAAAGGCATTTTGAATAATTTGCATTTAACATGCGCGACATGAAAAGCAAATAAACAACATCTTTGCTCTTTTTCGTCTTCGTCTTGGTCTTGGTCTTGGTCTTGCCTCTGCTCTTGCTCTGATTCTATGGAGCGAAAGGTATAGCACCTCGTATGGTACGCCTGATTGCTATCCCTGCTGAGGCCTGGTCATAAAGCTGAGTGGCAATTTGTCAAACTGCTAACTGGCAAGCCCAGGCACTCGGCATTCACTTAGTTGATTTGTTGCACTCGTTTTTCGTCTGGCTAAATGCCTCAAAATGCGATTTGATATGTGGCCCATGTGACCCATGCGACCCAAGAGCCAACAGCCAAGAGCCAAGAGCAAGCGCATATTTACGCCATGGCTCGGTAGTCCGGGCGTATGCGTAATATTTAGCTAAAAGCCATAACATCAACTCTAACTGCGAATCTAATAAGTTTCTTTGCATTAGTTATGAGTTAAGCCAGAAGTTTATTGAACTTAACTCAACTACAACTGCAAAAACAACTACAAGTTCAACTTTAGCCCCCATCTAATACAGATACTACTACAGTTTCTCTTCGTCATTGAGTACAAATTAACATAATTTAGATGGAAGCAGGACTTTTGACAGCCCTGGTTGTCTGGCTGTGCTTAGACAAAATTGTAAAACTTTTCATGTAGCGCAGCTGCAAGTCAATAAGCTCTCTCTCTTTCTCTCTCTGTGTCCCTCTCTTAACAGGGTGTGTATGTACGTATGTGCTGCAACTTTTACCCCCAAAACATGATCAATTTCCACACGAAAAACTGACATGCGAAATATGATAAAGATTTAGTAGAGCAAGTCAGAGCGGGAGAGAGCGAAGGAGAGCAAGTAAAATGAGAGTGAGAGAGCCAAAAAAGTATAAATTTGATTAATATTAATGCGGCAGCAGGACATGGTAGAATAAACAAGGCCATGTAATACTATGACTCTGGCTATGACTACGACTACAATATCAATAAACCAAATGCCGAACGTAACACGCCTGCCATATGGATGATTTATTGTGTGTGTATGTTTGTCCAACGGGTCAGCACAGTCCACACTCACACATATACACAATCCTGTGTCCACTCTCTAGTGTCCCAGTGTATCCTGTATCCCGTATGCTGTATGTTGTGTGTGTTCTAGTGTTCGGTTGGTCTGCTCTGCTTAAATACATTTATATTGCATATTTCACCTATGCCAGGATCATGCTCCATTAAATCTTTTGCGACACGTTCAATGAGCCTCATAACGTGCGCCCTAATACCTTTCACTTCTCTCTCTCTCTCTCTCTCACTTTCCCTAACACACTCTATTTCTCTTTCTGCCACACTCTTTCACGCTATTTTTCTCTTTCTGTGTGCTGTTACCACAGTGCAATAATCGCTTGACCAGCGGCTGCTGTCATCGTGTTGTGTTGTGGGGTAAACAAGCGTTTGGCACTAATATCCCTTTGTTTATAAATGTACTTATGTGCCGCCATATTATATATAAATATATACATTTTTCTAAATACCCTGTATGGGGAAACTATGAACAAACAGTTGCAATTGAAACGGGAATCTTGAATTGCAAACAATTGAGGTTAACTGATTTTTAGTGAGAGGAACATCAAAAAATATGAATGGAAATATTGGGTGTCTACAAGTCTTGTTGGTTTTTAATTATAATACATATACCCTAAATGTATTTTTGTGGTATATTGCTTGTCGCTATGAAATATAACTTCTGCCAAAAACTGGCCAGGCCGCATCCGCTGTGCAAAAGGACACACGGTGCAAGCGGCTAGCTTGTCGCTTTTCAAGTGATAAATTGATTGGGCGCCATCCGCACACACACACACACACACACACTGATACTAATGTGTAGATGTGTGTGTGTGTGTGTGATATAACCAACATTCATATCGACGGTCAGGCGTAGTTTACTCCGCTGTCAAACCCTGGCATGTTGCGTGGCTATTTAGCCAATTTATGGTTAAGGTTAGCACTAGCCCGACAGCGGTCAAAGGATAATAGCCACCACACGCATACCCCCACACATACATATATGTGCACATCTACACACACACACTCTCTCATAAAGCTTGGGCACATGACTCGACACTATAAGAGCTCATGGCCCATTGGATTGGGCGTGCTTTGAGTTGGTTTTGTCTTTGACCCGGTCGAATTGTTTGTACAAGATCAAATTGCACTCCACTGGCCACTTCCCCGACACCACCACAGAACCACCCACAGCGACACCCGACACCCACTACTCTCTCCAGGCGTATGTGTATGTGTGTGTGTGTGTGGGTCATGTTAACGGGCATATTATATTCCGTTTTATGTACCTACATGAGGCTTCAGCTCAAAGTAAACAGTCATACACTGCCAGAAATAATGCAGGCAATTAGACGGTCTATGCTTAATGCCCTTTCATCAGCTAATACTATTGAATGGCTTTAATATTTGATTCTACTGTTGCTCTTTTGTTTTCGGGGTTTCTTTCAGTGCATCACAAAAGAGACATTCTAACATATTATGAATATATTTTCCCTGAATCTGTTTATGTTACAGTCGTTCTCCTTCTAACTCCCCCTATTTCAGTGTTTCGCACTCCCTACTTTTATTTTGCCACATTTTTTCGTACATGCTAAATTATAATAAATGCGATTGTACTTTTAGCAGCAAGACCCAATGCCACATTGAGTATTAATTTATGGTGTGAAACTTTTGCCCATGCATACAAGTATATTGTGAACCCACACAGACAAAAACTCTTCCACTCCTTGTTGCTCTATATAGACTCGGCAGCACACCTAAGGTAAATAATCTTTAATGTCATACTCGCTAGATGCCATATAAATTATCACACAAGAGTGGAGTGTGTCCTTTTTTTCTGTATTTATGTAGATAAGTTATTGGACAACTGAGGTAATATCTCTATGCAAAGAGATACACGTTTTCATGATTAGAAGAGTGTTTCTTTTTTACATTCTATACAACAATTTTTTTCTCTTTAATACGATTTTATATATTTGTACATTATTTGATCGTATATTCAATCGTTTTTCTGCTTTCTCTTATAAATCTATATTAATTGATGAAATCTCTTTAAATTAAGTTTTATGAATTATTCCAGTAAACATTGCAGTACAAATTATCATTAGTTATAATCAAGCAAATATCATTTAATTTGTGTTAATCAAAATATTTAAATCAACCTAATAATACGTATAATAAATTAAATAAATCATAACATTATAACAAGAACAAATCACCTAACATTGAAAAACATAATGTCCACATAGAATCAAAGTTTTAACCCTGAACTATATTCGAGCAGCAAAAAGTTATAGAATACTTAATGAACTGTGCATTCAAATATTTAAATGAAAGCGACTTTTTGTTTATATTGTTCGCCATCGAAATCAGCGCTGTCTAATCACTGAGAAAAAATATAAAGCCAAGGGGTGTACGGGGATTTTAGTTGCAATGGGTTTATGCTGCCTGATTACTTGCATGATATGCCTCATTAAAAATAATCAACTGTCAGGCGAAAATGAGAATGTTTTTCTTTTATGGCAGCCTTGTATTCCTTTTTGAATGTTTTATTATTCATTATGCACATATATATTATATATGTATGTATATAGATATATATATCTATATAAATATATTTTTTCTTTCTTGTATATATATATTTCTGAAAAATTTTAATTTTGCAAAATTAATTGCGCGAAGTGCATGTAGTATAAACTTTTAGCTTTATAACAGTACTATATACATGTATATATATACCGTATACATAGACATATATACATATGTATATATATTTATGTATAGTTTTCTATGTTGAAAGCTGTAAAAGGACTCGCTTTGTAACAGTATCCTTGAAATGCATATCTGCCATTTTAGCCACAAAAAAGGCATTTTTCTCTCTCTCTCTCTCTCTCTCTCTCTTTTTCTTTCTCTTTCTCTCTCTCTCTCTCTCTCTCTCTCTCTCTCTCTTTCCTTCTCTTTCTCTCTCTCTCTCTGTCTCTCAGCGTGTGAGTGTTTGATTGTGTGTAATTTCGCGGCTTACAATTCTGAATGGGCAGCCGCACTGTTGGCGGCTATTGT